>WURT03448175.1:1438-22436 GCA_009936505.3 Holothuria glaberrima
TATTAATATTTAAAAAATTTAACTTCCAAAGGAAGACTGACGCCATTTTCGTGTGACGTCATGATGCAACCACACAACTGTTACATGCTTCACTAGCTACCGTATTCTTCATTTCATATAATTTAGATTAAAACTTTACACAACCTCATGAGGGGCATTATGGCTACAAGAAAAGTTTAAAAATATTGTTTAAAATGTTTGCTTCATGTTACAGTTGCAAAATGGTGCCAAACGTTCAGATGCTACACTAGGGTATAAAGGAAAAATAGAAAGGGAATGGCTCTTTCGAGGCTCCTTTACAAACTCCTAGTGTGAGTTTAATGTCATGAGTGTAAGTACAACTGAAGTGCCCAGGTTGTGAGCAGGACTACACGTCTTTTTCCATTATTATGAGTAAAAACTTTTGCATTATTAATGCATGACTTTCAAAATGTGGAGTCTACGATACAGATACATATCTATTTTCATGTACAAGCAGATGTACCAAGACGTAAGTTTGAGTACCCACTAGCTTCACGTCTACCGTTCTGGACTATCAATCCATGTTTCATAAGCATTAATAGAGTTTTCCCTGCCTTAAACACAGAAGTGTTGCAGAAGTGTTAAAAAATGTAACTTCCAAAGGAAGACTGACGCCATTTTCGTGTGACGTCATGATGCAACCACACAACTGTTACATGCTTCACTAGCTACCGTATTCTTCATTTCATATAATTTAGATTAAAACTTTACACAACCTCATGAGGGGCATTATGGCTACAAGAAAAGTTTAAAAATATTGTTTAAAATGTTTGCTTCATGTTACAGTTGCAAAATGGTGCCAAACGTTCAGATGCTACACTAGGGTATAAAGGAAAAATAGAAAGGGAATGGCTCTTTCGAGGCTCCTTTACAAACTCCTAGTGTGAGTTTAATGTCATGAGTGTAAGTACAACTGAAGTGCCCAGGTTGTGAGCAGGACTACACGTCTTTTTCCATTATTATGAGTAAAAACTTTTGCATTATTAATGCATGACTTTCAAAATGTGGAGTCTACGATACAGATACATATCTATTTTCATGTACAAGCAGATGTACCAAGACGTAAGTTTGAGTACCCACTAGCTTCACGTCTACCGTTCTGGACTATCAATCCATGTTTCATAAGCATTAATAGAGTTTTCCCTGCCTTAAACACAGAAGTGTTGCAATTTTAAAGTTTTATCATGTTCCTAACGCTCTTTGTGTAGCCTACTAGAATCATTCTAAGCCTCAGTTGAAAAGACTGACCCATTCAAGGTATTAAATCAATGACTTTTTGTGCCCGAAATTTCTTTTCCAAGGAATCGTGTTAACGACTTTTCGTAACTCCTCTCTGTATCTTAATAACGTTTGACAAATTGTAATCAACATCCGTATGAATTATAACGCCATCCAAGGAGCAAATTTAGATGTCATTTTATATTAGTTTTGGTATCTGTACTTTTCTCGCAAACTACCGTCGATTCATTTGGCGCCACTTATGGTTGCTAGGATGCTGCATATTCCAGACTATTTAAATACCTTTTATTCATGTTTATTGTAAATCTTAAAAATTTGCGCAGACAATGTCAAATGTAAACTGTAAGAAACTTTAAACATACTTTTTGGAATGAAGTTGAAACAATTGGATACGTGTACGAAATGAGAAATCCATGTCTGCATCATATAATGCATCAAACAAACGGTTTTCAACTCGATATATTTTCAACAAAGTCGGAGAGCGGACTTAAACCCTTTTGATCTCAGAGATATTGTGATTTTATCGGGATTGTGTTGTCAGTAACATAAGTCTAACAATTTGCCATACTTAAAGGCAATAGGTAGTCGCCCCAAAATTTGCTTTGAAAAAATCAGCAAACTCTTCCAAATCTCTTATTGCATTACAAGCACCTCTGAAAACATTTTGAACAATATATTTTTCAAACAATATGTAAAGCAAGAACAAATTCTCCTTGAATATCACGATTGACTAAAAAATATAGTCACATGATCAAACTAGGCCATCCATGAACTAGAGTGACGGGGCAAACTAACTCTGATTAGGGTGACTGCATTTTCCCTTTAATATAGTTTGTATAAAATGAAACTCTTTTACCTTGGGAAAAATGTTTGATAAAATGTCAAATTTCTAAGACTCCACCAAATATTATCTGTCGATAACATGAATGCAGTTCCTCCTAGGACCAGCAATTTTACAAATTGTTTTGTTCATTTGTGAAAAATACCGCTAAGGCCAGCTTTTTCACCCTGCTTTATAGTATAGGCGTGAACAGTTCACAAGATGAAACTTTCTGCTACATACATCATAAACTATTTTCCTGCTTTCATTTTGTAAAAAAGACCCTCCCTCGTCCTAAGACGTTTTTATGGGTGCGCCTTTAACATAAGCCCATAGCAGGAAAAGGTGTTGAAAAAGAGGGAACGAAATGTGTTAAGGAAATGTTAATGAATTGTAATCAAACATTCCAGTTCCTGTCGGAATTAGTGTAAGGGTGGTTCCCCTTGGGACCCTTGGCCGTGGGCCTAGTCTCGATGAACACTACGGGGGGGAGGGCACTACCACACATAAATAATGATATTTGCCTGTATCCTCTCAAAATGGTTAAGTAAAATAAGAAATCAAGAACTTTAAAAAAAAGTATACATAGGCCAACTAATCCAGAAAATCCTTTTATTTTGTGTAATTGCTCAAGCAAAGAAAACATTCTTTATTATTTATGTGTAATTTTACTTTATTTCACTAGATATGTTAGATATATGTAGTTTTTACAGTAATTTTCTGTAAGGTATTATTTGGATTCCTTGGTTTACAGGTTTACTTAAACTTTGAAGGGTATTTCTGTGAGTATATAACATAGCAGGATAGGGAAAACTTGAAGTTGTAACTTGCAACGGCGGCGATTTGCTCTCAGTATTGGGGGAGGGGCATGACCTCATTTTGAAATCATTTACTGTGTGAAAAATCAAAATTAATGGGCGAGTTCTCAAATATTGGGAGGACACGTACCCCCGGGATCCCATGGTTGTAAGGATGTATATGACACCGCTCGTTCTGTTACTGTGCTGCATTTTCTGACATTTGAAACAGAACTTCTCACCATTTATGAAAAAAAAATTAAACTTCATATTAACAGTTTTGCATTCCTCTTCAGTTTGCATGTTTACTTAGTATTAATTTGAGTTTTATCACAACAGATATCATGAATGATTATACCAGAAGACGTCCAGGAAAAAAAGCTAAATAACACAAAAAATCGATTCAATGCTTTGAAGTTAATATTAACGTACCTGTTTCCTCTGCGTCGAAGAATATGTCCTATTTACATGATGTATGTCAATAAAATAGAGATCCATTCACCAAATGGTATGGAAAATAGATACTTCCGGATTTTGTTTACATATCACTGTAAAAACATTTTGTACAGCTTTTTGGAGCTGATTACGTAAACAATATCCATCTGCATAAAATGTTTTGTTTTTTTAATATTCAAGAGACGGTCAGGTGACCTAATTTTGAAAATGATTTATTCCCATCAGAATTGGAATTCAATAATCAAAACAAATAATTCAAGTTAGGAATCAAGGCCTAAGCTTTTTACGTACATTTCACCGAAGAGAATGAAAGTTTTACCATCGATAATAAAATGGATACGAGATTACAAATTCTTAGCTGTTGTCATAACAACTTGTTTTCAGTCTGTTTTATTTTTGAATGTCCATACCAACTTGCAAATAGAACTTACGCATTAGCATGCCAAATGGGGGGAGGGGGAGACTAAACGGGAAGGTAAAATATCTTTTCAACTAAAACTTAATCATTAGTTTTGTTTAACACCTCGTTCATTTTCTTTGCACTTAGTGTGGGGTCAATGCGATGGTAATTATGGTTTGACGACATGTAAACGACTGAATTGTCTCATCTACTCAAAAAACGTTTATGAAACACCATACAGCCTCACCAACCCAAGTGCTCTAGGAACCAAGTATACAACCTGAAGAGATGCTACCCTTTCCATTTTGTTTCGTTTTCGGTAATTTATACATCATTTCATTTAAAATGTTTTGACAATTTTAGGCAACAGCGGCGAGTTCTATTGCACCTAAACCACTTTAAATCCCACCTTAATAATTTTGGAAAAATCAAATAGTTACGTATGAGAGAATCACTCTTGACAACTACCGTATTCGAGATGTCCTTACGCATACATTATTAGCATGTGAAGTCAAGGGAAGTGGAAAGATGATATTAGCTGCTAGGTTCGATGTTCGGTGACGTCACTTTATGTTCAGTGAAATAAGCTCATTTCAGGCTAAATCTCCTGAAGTCCTTAGTCTACCGGAGGGCAAATGTCCTTTCCTCTTAATGTGATAGCCATTTAAAGTTACAATGTCATGACCATTTATCCTTTAAAAAGTTTAACAAAGATATAAGCAAAAGAAATTTGTGAAAAGCAAGGCTTCATATTAAACTTTCGTGATGAAATGAAACTCAGAGGATGAAAGATACAGAAATCTTAGATTGTAAGATCGATGTAGTTAAAACCTTTCAAGTGGATAGATTGTAATCTTTCATGGAATTTACCCAGGATAAGCGTATTTTCACGCTCAATGTAATTTTGGTGAAGCAAAGACCACCGATTTGCGCTTGCATGCACTTTGCATTATACACCAGGTTTAGGTACGGGAGAGAACTTTCTCAGTAGAACTATTTCGAAAATGTCCAACAGAGATGGTAAAATGAAACGTATTCGTACAAAACCTCTAAAAGGAGGAATTTTTGAGTTATATTTCTCAGTTTCATCTCAAGGTTGCTCGAAGTGGAGAGGGTGGGAAATCGTGGATAATTATCGCTCAACTCATAATCCGTTTGAGGACGAAACTTGAACAATTTTAGGGATTTAAAAAGTACAAGACACGCTCATCGTATAATCTGTCAACGTATGTCTCGTAAAGGAACCATACAGTTCTAAAAAAGTAGAACAAAAATTGTTAGGAGCCTGTGCTGGTTTTTACCAAGTCGTTGGTAGAAATTTGAACTTGGCCTAAATTTTGATAGGGAGTTCTGACTTTATATAAGGAGAGTGAGTAATAAGATAAATACATATTAACGTTTGCTTTTGCGTTGTCCTGGGTGGCCTCTAGATACAGACTATACACCCAAGACGACTTGTATGGCTCGTGGAATACATAAACATTGACCAATACCGTAGAGTTAAAAGAAATAAATAACTGTCATTAAATTGATTCAGATTACAGGTTTATTTATTTCTTCTTCTTTACAAATAAGTTAGAAGTTTATTCAATGACCGCTCTGCCTTTTGGGCAGCCACAGAGAAAATCCATCACCAGATTTGAAGATATGTTTGTAAAGCTTGTCATGGTCGCCACTAAGGCCCTTAAAACGACCAAAGCGTACAGCTGGAATCAATTTTAGGAGTTTTTATTCTTCGCCGAAGGTGAATCTTCCACCTCTGTAACCTTGGGATACAACCAGAATTGATGAATGGCTTCTTTTCTATCAAAATGACTGAGGAACGTTTCTTTTGGAGGAAGAAATGGGTATACCCCTTAATCTTTAAAGATAGACCAAGTTCTTTAATTTATCTGTCAAGGTTGCTAATGGCATTTTGGTCACTAGTCTAACATGTATTTCCATAGAAAAACGATTTAAACTCTACAACTGGGGCTCTTTAGTTTGTCTAATCCGGACTTTTTGAAATATATTTGTCGACTTTTGACATTTTACATGAACTCAATACAATCTCTTAAGCGGATAATTCTTCGACTATCACTTTCGACTATGCCTAAACCACTTCGTGGCATACAGAGTGTATAAGCCGTCAAATGCCATAAACAAATAATCAGAGCAAAAGGGAAGTTGTAATATCAAAGGGAACAAAACTATATGATGACCTTTTAAACTAGCTCACCAAACAACAAATAAGTTTGACGGACACTCATTTTTAAACCACCTTAAGTGAGATGTTGGCAAGAATTAAAAAATAAGATTTTCATCGAAAAGTGTTGGAAAGGATGGATGACAAACAAAAAATATATAACATAACATCAATATGTACCTTTTTAGAAAAATACAGATAATTTCACAAATATGCTTCATCTATAAGTAGTAAGTCGTAACAAGAATTTACTATTGTCTTTGTTATAAGGGAGTAGCCGATATGAAGAGTTTAATAACCAAGATAAAAGACTCCTGTGGGATCCACGTCTTGTAGGATGAAGGGGGCATCATCATATTGAAATTTTCTTGTTTATCTTATATCAGTGCTTACAATGCCTCGATATCCTCTGAGCACTGGTCAAACAAGGTGAAAAATCTTTCACTGTTGAATCCATGACCAAGGAAATTTAGGGCACTTGATGCATGGACTGAGCTGACTGTTGAACCCTGACTTACGGTAAACTTACTAAATTAGTCAAACTAACTTACATATGGTGAGAGAAAAGGGATGTGGGGGAGGGGGCTACAGATCCAATATTCGGGCAGCAAATGTTACTGTTTTAGGACAAAGTGTATGCAGTTTTCGGGCATACATGAACATAAATTTCGGGTCAGTGTTGCAGCGCCCTCCCCCACCCCCAAACTGGGAGTAGCATCGTGCGTTATTCTTAGGTAAGTGAATTTATCTCAGTAAAGTGATTAAAATAGCTAAATCATCTAAATTACCTTGGCAAAATATTTTCGATTACTAGACACTTATTTAGTGATGCTTTAAGAGATATTTCTGCTCTTTACATCAGCCAGATGATGCACAGCCAATCCAAAATAGGTCAAACAACCAGGCCTGTAGTCAAGGGGGCGAAGCCTCCTTGAACCTTTTATCGCCCCCTAGAAAGTTTTCAAGTTACCATTGACTTATTACATTTTTACACATTTGGCCCCCTGGAAAATTTTTCTCCCCCTGGAAGCCATTTCGCCCCATTCAGTACCTTGTCTGGCTGCGGGCCTGCAAACAACCCAGTACATTGTCTAGCTGATGTAGAGAAAAGATTCTTGAAACATCCAGATAAGTGCTTTATCATTGGCCTTTTTTTGAAGGAAAATGTTTCAGTTATCAATGAAATATTACTCTCATGACAAAATTATTAGAGAATTAATCAACTTCGTTAACTACGTAACTAAGTAAACTAGCGAAACTTGCTAAGCGAACATAACCAAATTACTGGCAGGCCCGTAGCCAGACAAGGTACGGAAGGGGAGGGGCGAAATGGTTTCCAGGGGACGAAAAATTTTCAGGGGGCCAAATGTGTAAAAATGTATTAAGTCAATGACAACTTGAAAACTTTCTAGGAGGGCGAAAAATTTTCAAGGGGGACTTCGCCCCCTTGCCTACGTGCCTGATTACTGGAGATGTATTTACGTTAATATTCACCATAAGTATCGGACGACTCACATATTAACTAGATTAGATATTAACATTTTTTAACAGAAAGTGTACAAATGTATTGATTATTTGACTTGTAAATTAGGCGATGGCCTTTACACTGGAGAAACAAGTTGTGGACCGATGCCGATGTAACCAGTAAAACAAAACTTTAGTTTGGCCAAAGACCACTGGTGATTCAAAACTAACTCGGATAAAATATAGGTCCGCATATACACTGGTTTTCATAGCCTAAAGGTAACTTTCGTCCTTTCTATACTCTCGAGAATATAGGTAGCTTAATTTCCTCTCTAAATAAGATTTTTAAATTAGTCTCTCCCATCAATTTAGGAGGATAACAAATCTTTTTAATCAAATTAGAACAGAAAATCAGGACAAAAATTGATTTTTCTTTCATCTGTGGACAATGGCTTTTACTTTACAATCCATGGGTTGTTAATATGTGCGTACATGAACGTCACCGCAGCAGTTGAAAAAGTATTTAAATGGAAGAATGTTGTATTTAAGTAAATAACTAATTTTCTCCAATGATAATTGCAGCTGAAAATTAACTTAAATCAAGTTGAGAGTATCTAAACAGTGTGTAGATGTAACGTATAACGTGCAGGGAAGAAGCAGAAACGAATATATATCTTTTTACTGCAACATAGCAAACATTTAGGATGAGGTCGCTAATAGAGTAATTGATAAAGTATTTAATATTAGTCTGAGGTTGTTAAGTTGGCGATACTCAGATTTTTTAATGTCGTCGTTGTAGCAAAATTTGTTGTTGTTGGACCTCATAAGTTTGACTGAATTCAATGGAAATTGAATGTAACTATTGAGACTAGCACTGAGGTTATACAATACGTGATATTAAAAGCAACGAAACATGACCATTTGAGAGTTTCGGCCAAAATCCTGGAGAGTTAAGGATCATGCAAAGGCGTTTACCTTCAACACACACAATATTTTAAACATGCACTAACATGCGTTAACGTAGCCACACATTTTGCGAGAGGAAGAAACCACCAATTTCGGAGAGTATGCTATCTTCATGAGCAATATGGCTACTAATTCCTTTGTAAGACGTCTTAAAGGGACAAAGTAGTTGCCTCAAGTTTACTTTTAAAAATGTGCAAAATCTTACAAATCTCTTTTTTCGCTCCTAAGTATCTTTCATGATGTTTCTCTATAAAAGCATTGAAGACTGAAAGTAAACCAAGGCGTTATTCTGAATGAATTTAGCAAATTTGTTACAAAAATAATGTCACGTGAATGATAGGAGCCATTCCTGAATTAGGATGACTAATTGAAACTTGGGGGGGGGGGGTACTGCATTTTCCCTTTAATGTGCCCAAAAGTTTCGACAGACTTTGGAAGCTTTGTATGGATCGCGTCTTTACCCCATCCCCTTGAGTGACATCATTGCATGCATCTGTGTAGCACTTTGTTATCAACTTCCAGCTCCAACTGTGACGTCAATTCTTAAGGTAAAATTGCCCTTGGCTAATGCTGCAAAGTTTGAACAAAACATTTTCATAACAGCTTAATGGTATTGTATGTAAGCTAGTACAAATTATTATTTTGTAGAAATTGTACGAAAAATCGGTTTCAATTGGTCGTCTTATTGACTTTCTGCATGATTTGGCTTTACATCAGAAATGGGTTGAAAGTGGCAGAGTTTCTAAACAGTCGGAAACGACCGCCCTGACTGACTCAGATGAACTGCTGAAGTCGGACTCAGCTCTTTACACCTTTAATATAAAAGTTTGTGGCTCAACATTTTCTGTACGCCACGATAGGTTGGCGCTTTGCTTAGGCTGTTATAGTGTCGAAGCAGGTGGTCACCTACCTACTACAAGCTCTTCGAAACATAACCCCTCTCCCCTTCCCCTTCTCCCTTCCCTAACGTACCCCTAGCTCCGGTCCACGTGGTTGCAAAGATGCAAAGTGGATGTCTCAATCCATATAGATCAGTGGTTATAGCTCCCTGTTAAGACAGACTTATTTTAAACCATCTACTCTCATGAATTCTTTTCGACGACGCTGTCGTACTTCAAACACAAGAACGGAAGGAGAAAAATCTGGTGCGACAACCTAAACCATAGACTTAAATCAGTAACGCCAAAGAAGAACTTACTGGTTCTAATCGCGTTGCATTCTAGATCTTGACTGGAAAGGAAGTTTTTTCGATGTCAAATTTTCCTCCCTCTTTATCGAGTAGGGCCTTCTAATGATGTCTCTTTGCCGTATTCTTTCTTCAAAACACAGGTTTGCATATAGGGCTACTTCCGATATAACAAAGCTATAAAGATATACTGAATGATGGCTTTAATGTGCAACCCCCTATCCATGCATATCAAATAGTTTCGGTTATAACTTAAAGGTGATAGATGTCGCAAAATTTGAGGACTACCAAATCCCCTCGGATAAGTGAGGTGTAATAACAGTTTCGTGTCAGTCATTGATTATCCTGATATTCTTTACGATATGTTCCACTTCTATTTAGCTGTACAAAGATTGAAAATATGTCTCATTCATCAAGAATTTGTGCAGCGGGACGTACTCGACACTGCATTTTTTCGACAAGAGACTACATCGGACTACACAGAAGCTACCCAGTCGTAATTACCAAGGAACGTGAGTTGGTTTTAAGGAAGGGTGCACCGTGGTGATATGAAGTCCCCTGGATTTATTACCTAAAATGAAAGTTGTCTGGGTGCATTCTTTTAATAGGTTGAGCTGAATCAAATGACTTTACCTTCTTTGGACTTTTGTTTCCTTTATTATATCTACTTAAAATAATATTTCAGGTTTACACATTGAACTCCTCTCTCGACTTTTCATTTGAAAAGCGGAGCAGTATTTTCTGACGGATGTCGTTCAAAATGAAAATACGTGGAAATTTCTAGGCACTCAGGATTTTTCCAGGTTTCAAAGTAGGACACTGCACTTATGAAAGATTGCACCATCGCAGGTTTCAATTGATGGCATAAACCAGCACCCTGGGACCATGTCCCCCACCCAGAACTTGCCATTAGTGAGAAAGCATGCAGGGGCGTAAATACAGAGGGTGTGGGGTGTAGCACCCCCCTGTGAAAATCAAAAGTCCTTCTCTAAGCGCCAAAAAGTCGGTCTCAAATCCAGTTCAGTATGCCTTTGTAACAGTAGACCAGACATAAATAACATTTGATAGCTTACTCAAATTGAAATTCCTGCAGAGATGAAGTAAAACTGAAAAGATTGCCCGAAGTTTATACTGAGTTCCCAAATTTTTGACAGCGCGCGCATTCAGTGGTTTAGTCAATGGGAGTCGGTCTTCAAGAAATGTAGTTGGTCCCAAAAAAGTTCACACCCCTGCGAAGTCATGTATATACGCCTCTGAAAGCATATCTAATTATTTAAAGGAGATAAAGAAATCAATATGATCATCCGTCTAACTACTTTACACCTTATAGTTTTTCAAGGGATGGGCCGCGGGTAACCTCCTGGTGGACGGCAAAATATAAACCAATTAGATTAGACTTAATTGCTATCTTTATTTTTAGCAAAGCTTATTTCATCCGGATAGCTTTTTAGTAAATATATGTTGCTAGGTGTTGACACTTGCCTTATGTGCATGGTTTTAAATATAATTAAGAGGAAATTCATATTACAGTTAATGGTAAAAGTGAACTTCCAGTAATTCCAACGATCAAAGTCGCCCTCGAGTTACAATAGGTAGGAAAACACTATCTATAATGTTGAACGATACGATCTATATGAAAGTTTTCAACACTACGGTTTAAGGTCAGTAGGCGTAGGAAGCAGGAAGCGGGCCCGTAGCCCCAAGTCAAACGTGTGTGGAAAGGAACGTGCACCCTTTCCAGGACGAAAACCCTTTTTTGTTCCCAGTGTAAATCTCAAAATTTTCAGTGATCGTAACTCAGCGCTGTACAGTATATTCAAATATATAAAAATTTCCAAAGGGCAGGGGGAACCCTTCCTGTTAGACCCCCTCTCCAAAGTCCGAAACAAATTTCAGCGCTCCAAGCTGATAACACCTCCCTATGCCTATGTCAAGGTCTACTATCAAAGTTGCGTCTAGTAATATGCATTAAAATGACCCACGACTGATTAGATTGACTTGTGACTAATATGTGTATTAAATCGCCATTTCTTCCATTTCTTGGGATTTCTGATTTCATCTACGCTGGCAACCCACTCATGTAAGATGCAGAGCTATAAATTTGCGTTTTGAGTGCAATTCCTCTATCTTAGAAAACTTCGTAGGATAAATTTCTTCCACACTGACAACCTATGCATGTATCATTAACAAAGACGTATTAAACAATATAGAATATTAGTAGCACCGATACCAAAATATACCGAAACGAACTAGAGTTCGATTTTTGCACCAGCAAGTTACATTGCACCAACTTCTGGTATACGTATAGTGTATAAATTGAACTTATTCCAACCGGTAAACATTTGAACAATAGAGACACAAAGATGTGAATAAAACTAACGTAGGCCTATGCTTTATCAGTTCAATTTAATAACTTGTAATATGTGATGTGAGCTAGATTTAGTCTTAACTTAGAGTTACACGACATTAACTTTAATATTGCTTTTAACCTCGGCAGTTAAATGAGGTTAAAATATCAACAATACATTAGTAATAGCAATGTAAAAACGGAAAACTAGTATTGATTTTACCGCGAGCATTGTCCATGGAGAAATATCATTGATATATGTCTTTTCTTATTTATTGTGAATTCTCGGATTTCTCCTCACTCTCTCTCTTCGAATTCGTGTCTACACAATAATATAAAACAATGGTATATAAATGCACAGGTCACTGTTACGCGGCATCATTATATTTTCCCCACAGCAAAACCAAATTAAGTTCCCTTGAGTCTCTTAAACAGCAAATTAGATCGAGTTGCTGAAAATGACAAATTTGAAGTTAACATCCTGCCGACAATTTATTGACAGCCAATTAGTAGATAGATGGATTACTCAAATGATCTTGTTGAAATTGATTTTGTTGTTTTGTAACAAATTTCGTGTGACCGGGATACGTCGACTGATGAGATTGGTTACTAATATGACATGAAGCATTGGTTACGATGTAATTGCATGCAACAAGGTGGAAATACTGGAGGACCATTTGCTTTTCTAAATCACGTGACCTCCGAAATGAATGTTTCGACGAATCAACACGTCCAATAATCAGTCATGAAACTTTGAGTGGATCCATGAGAGCAAAAAGACATTGGATGATGGAACGCGTGACATCTAATTTCGCGCCCTTCTGATATTTTCCTGCCAAATATGACCGATATCTCGGACATGCACGAATGACTTAACTGCTACACATTTACGAATCGGCAAAACTTGAAACGGAAAACGTATAGTGTGACGTCATATTAATTTGGAAACTAAAGTAGTCTAATGGCATTTCATTTGGACAAAAGGTAGCATGTCTTGAAACAAGGCAGAATGTTTGCAAAGTAGGCCCCATAGATGGTAACAAACGTGAGAGTAAAACTACCAAGTTGCCCCCCACTAGAAAATTGACGTGCCAAATATGCCTTGTAACTTGAACTACTGTAAAATTGAATAACAATACAATAATTTCACGGGCATTGTCAAAAATATAATACAGACCGACAGTTGGACACTAAGTTGAGAGAGTCCTATGAAGTCGATGTGCTTATGCAATATTGCATATTTATTTTGTTGCAGTTCATTCGGACAAGTTAAAAAAAATCAGCATGAATTATAAAATTGCCCCTAGTTCTATTATCCCCAAAAGCAGTATAGGCTTTAGAGATAAAATCCATTTTGGAGAGCACAGCGATTTCGGCTATCCAATATAAAAGTTAGGATCGTCAGTTAACTCCTCAGTCACACTTTTCGCAAAAGTATTGCCCCACTTCCGGCCTCAAAGGCCCTTCGCCTTCACAAAATTCAGTTAATTGTTAGATGGGTATGTATAATTCGTTATTCACACACTGCACACTAAACTATCTACGTATTAATAGTTACAAATCCTAAAATGTTCGTTTTAATGATGGCCTTCCTCAAGTTCAAGAGAATTCTCGTGTATCGAAATTTCTTAACAAGTAGAAAGTAATTTAAGATTATGCTATCTTTGTGGTGGATACGAAGTAATATACCTTCCTTTAATGGTTTAGGTACTTTTTGCCAAAAAGATGACTAAAGCAAGATGACTGGAATGGTTAAAGCTCCATTACTAGGTATATCAAGAAGACTGGTCGCGAGATGAAAAGAACCTCATTCCTTCAATTTCACAACATATTTTGGGAAAATGATGAAACTTACATTTTCCAAAGGTAAATTGAAAATTATTGGACTTTTTTCTTTACATGGAGTCCTTTGAAACTTGGAAACGCTCTTCTACGAGAACATGGACGTACCAAACGCCCATCCGAACATTGGGTGTGGGGTATTTGCCATAAATTTTTGCAGAACCTCCTACCATTGCAATTATTAAGAGCACTCCTTTCGAACGTTAATGAAAACCAGTCTTTATGATAAAGGGATGACAGTCCTTTAAACTGCTATAGGCACACCCGATAATAAATGAACTTAATATGGAAACGGAACTCAAATGATATCCATCAGGTAATAGGTTTATCAATCACAATAGAAAGGATCAGTAAGTCTCAACTAAATCTTTCCAGCCATCAAATTGAAATTTGATATCTCAGTCATTTGTCAATTTACATTTGCTTAACATGATTCACATTAGAATAAAGTAATTACTTCTCGATTTATTAACTGATCATGCCTTACACGTGAGCAAACACATGGATGTTGTCAGACATTTATCATTGAGTTTATCTCTAATGAGTTCTGAGTAATCGCTTGAAGTTGGAATAAATGTTAATACCTTTGACTGATTATAGGGACGTGGGGTGAGCAGACTTCATCGTGGTAAGACTGATTGAAATATGAAGGGTGTGAACTCCTGTAAGTGGTTTCCTAGCCACGCTTACTCGTTGTGGAATCGATACTTATCCAAGTGGAAAAGATGGAGTAATGGCCTTCCAAATTTTGTAATTTTGAGCCCATCGCCTCTCAGTCATGACAATTTTAATGAAATGTGACTGTCATAATGGACAAATGCAAGTATCATCATTTCAAGCGAAAATACGTGACGCTACCAACCTTGGCAGCTGGATATGGATTCACATAGAACTGCAGGGAGTGGCAACTATCTGATATGATAAAAGCCATCATTGGCTGTATATTTGTCATTCACTTGATGCTTTATCTAACACTGTGCATCGACGCACGCCCTCATTGATAAATGGCAGTGTCGAAAGTAGGGAATTCAACTGGATGGTAACTGCATATGCCTTCATAAGTACAGTACCAACTCATGAATTATGTGGTAATATTTAACAAATGAATGTATGACTTACTGTCTTTCTTTAGTATTTGGAAAACGTCCATGTAATGTTCATAAAAGTGTCAGGGATATGCCGGAACCAATTAAAATTACTTATTTGCACATCAGCCAAAATCATAAATATAACTTTAAAACGCTCCCCACTTTCTTCGGTAAAGAGTTACATTGTGTCTTGCGCATGACAACTATGTCAGACTTTTAACCTTGGTACATACATTCATGGCCGAGTTATAATTACCTGATGAGAATATTTGACAGATTTCAAGGAAACACATACAGTAGACAGTTTCAAGGATACTTCAAAAATGCGTTATTCACCATGATAAAGTTAATCTAAAATTGATAGGTTATCACCTTACTTAACGTCATAAAACTAAACTAATGAACATTTAATGTTCAAAGACATAGTTGAACGACCATTTTGTTTATCGGGTGATGCTAAATTATTATAAATGTCTTAGTCTTTACAGCTGTGATGATTATTTATTCTAAATAGATTCTTATTAACTGCACTGTTGTCATTTCACAAACGTTTGTGAATATTTTGAAATTTCGTTACCATTAGTTTTCGCACTGTCGATGAACATCTGAATTAGTTTGAAGACTATTCATTTGTAATGAACCGACAGCTGTGCTTTGTTATTGGAACAAGTTGGTAGTCCGATGACGATAGTTTTTTTTTTTCTTTTTCTGGTGCGGGCTTCATATGATGAACATGTAAATTAGTACCAAAACTATTAAAATGAACTGTTCCTACAACTGTAACTATTTTATTACACTGATTTGAAAGTCCGCTGGTAATATTTTCATTGATATTACCTTCTGTCGACGAACCATGATATATAAATTGAAGACTCTATAAAATGAAGACTATTCAAATGCGATGTCGTGGCTACCATTAGTTTTTTTTACCGTGGTAAAAACAAACATGTTAATTAGTATGAGTACTACTCGAAGTTCATGTAAAGACGTTTTTCACTAATGGTACTACAATGATTTGAAAGTGTGCCGTGAATGCACTTTCAAATAATACGAAAAGTATTTAAACTTAAGGTAATGATAGTCATACGTGGTATATAACCAAATTAAAATTTATACACATTGTATAGGTCATCTAAAAAATTTTCAGCATTTCTGGAACTTAGATTGTCGATGATAGTTGGTTTCGTTGTGATAAAAACATTCATTTTTCCGACATATTAAAGGAAAAGATATTGTCGAGGATCAGCCTTTCGTAATGAGACCAACAAGACTTGAAAGTTAATACACATAAACTGAAACAAGAAAAGAAGAAAATATTATTTACTTCACCTTTTTCTCCTTTGAAAGCCGTAACAGTTCCTTAATCTATAGTTTCCTCGACAAAGATTTATTACAAAAAAGATTTCTCTGCTTAAGGTTGAAGAAGGCAAGCCTGTGTTCACAAATGCAGTCTCATTTTTGTCGCTACAGATTTATCAAGCCATACCTTCCAAAAGTCAAGTGCTCAAGTGTCATTCATTCAATAAATCTCCAATGAAAGATCAGAACATCCTAGAAGGCGTGGCTTGTGGTCACGAAACTCATGATTGACCAAGAGAAATTTCACGTACCTTTAGCAGAATTAATAACTACTGTGGGTTTGGAGAGGAATCTGCTTGGACTTCAGAAAGTTCTCACAGCCATAAATTTGACAAAAATCTAATTCCGTTGATAACAACAACCCTGAGTAGTAAATGCTCTTTGGCAGAAAGAGTTACGCCGCTTGTTCGGTAGGCTATTAAAACAGAGGCAGGGGAAAGGCTTCGGGATATGGTTGGATTTGTCGGTTATTGTACTTGTGCTTCCGGGTTTCAATAATAAAAAGATGAGTCGTATAGCGGTTTAGCCTTAACAGAATCTTAGCGAGGGAATGAGAGTTCGAAGACGAGTTGAATTGCTCTTATACGATTTCTCAGAAGAAGATTATGCCTGTAAATTAGTTACAGTTGTTGTCTTTTACTATGGCAATGTCTCATTATGGGACGCATGTACAACTAACCATGCATGTAAAATTAGCTCTACACTGGTAGGCATCTTTAATGTAATGTGACCATCAAATTCGGTCACAATGCAAAATCACATTTTGAGCACTTGGGCTTATAAATGATAGTAATAAATTCATTCTTCAGTATATTTTTCTCCTGAGTGAAAATCTTGCAGAAATATTTACAGAAGCTAACCTTAAAGGAAATTTAATCATTCAAATGCTAATACATAGAGAATTGACAAGAGGAGTGTAATTTTGCCATCAGTGAGTGGTTACTCAATAGAGTATTAAAAAGCATTCAATAATAACAAATATCAAGTTTGATGGATGTGGCTGACTTCCTGTTTATACTATATGACAACTTTGTGGATTAGGCTATGCATTAGCCTACATTTGATGTAACATTACTAGAAAAACAAAAATTAAATGTTAAAGACTCCTCAGCAAAAGAGGTTTTCTTTTCTTTACACGAATTGCTGGAAGAAAGGACCAATTTGTTTCAGGTAAAAATAAGAAAAAATTAGGCCTATTCACATTGTCAGTGAACCAATGCAGAAAATATAACTTCAGTCAAGAGAAACGACTTTCTTTCACGTCCACATTGGATGTGACATGTTTTGGAGCGACATGAAAATAGTTGCATTATAACTGGGAGGTGTTTAACCAACATAAAAATGTGCTTACATTTTGTACGAGTATACAGAACAAAACGTGTACTGTGCTGTTGTGGAAACCACAAACCACGTAACGTTGTGAAGCTTATTAATAAGTGGTCTAATGACTCATCTACAATTCATAGAATTAAGCGGTAGGCATGACAGACTTCTGCTTTTGCAGCCTGGAGTTCATTGAAATGATTTGTAGCAGAAAAAGTACTCTTCCTAGTCTTTGCTTGATCCACCTTCCTCGGTGCAGATATCTCTGAACTCTTTCCTTTCAGATGTTCGCAGATCCGTCCCTTTCCCTCATTCGTTAATCGTCGACTTTGCGCATGCGTATATGACGCAGTTGAGATGGTAAAGGTTCAAAGTTTACCTCCATTTTGAACGTGAGCGTAAGTTTACAGCCAAATTTGTACAGTATGTATGAAGCCCTTGGGAGCGAAATATACTGAAACGTGGAGGCTAATTACACATTGAACGGGAAGATGTTAATTTACCTAGTCAAGAGGACTGATCACTGTGACTGTTTTACTTTCATTACATATTCATCATGTTACCGTCTCGTTACACTTTCAATTGAAATCTACATTATATATTAATATGAGATTAGTTTGAGCTATCGTAAACACGCTATGCACTGCACTAAACTATCCGTCAAGTTTCAATACCTTCTTTATACACCAGTGAATATGAATGATTTTAAATTGCGTAATTTTTTGAAATCCTTGTCCCAATCAATGTATATCAAGGAACATTCACAATTGATTGCAAGGTAACATATTAAAACAAAGAGCATTTCGTCCCAGTTAGTAATTTCTCATGCCAAATTTTTATCTTTTTGGAAAATTGAACACTTTTTAACAAATAGGTTGTTTATTGGCATCTTAGCTGAGTAGTCGTACGGTAGCTTGTCATAGAGAAAAAGAAGTGTATGAAACATAGCTTGCACCAGCGTGTGTTAGTAATGAATTACTTGCACGTGATTTGACTGGATCATACATAGAAGTATATATGAAATGTGAATCAGTAGTGACAATGGCTAATATGGTAAATTTCTTGCAGTGGCGTACGCAGGATTTCTCTCAAGGGGGGGGGGCATGCAGTATGTTGAGTGATCGCCGGCCTGGGGGAGGGGTGACAATTTTGAAAAATTAGTTGTCCTTACATGCAGTCTGGTGCCACATATGCTACCTTTTGAAGTAAAATTTGTGTTACAAAATTTGCGTATTTTGAGGAACTAAAAAAAATGGCATCAGTGAGGGGGCCATGGGGAGACAACCCCTCCCCTTTGAATATTTTTGAAAAATTAGGTGTCCTTACATGCAATCTGGTGCCACATATGCTACCTTTTGAAGTAAAATTTGTGTTACAAAATTACGTATCTTTAGTATCTAAAAAGAAAAAAAAATGGCATCCGTGAGGGGGGAGGGCCATGGCCCAATGCCCCCCCCCTGCGTACGCCACTGATTTCTTATATGACACTTGCAGTACACTCAGAGATACTTCACAACAATCTGCTTTGAATGGAATAATGTTAACCATTCACTCCATTCTCTCTATTGAATAAGCTTCATGGATAACGAACTTATGTAAATTACATTGCGTTGTAAAATTTCTATAGCCTTAATTCTAACTCTTGGAAAGAAAAAGGGTAAACCTGTTCTCTATGACAGGTGAACTTGAATGAGTCAACTTCCTTCAAAATTGTTTTCTTGAAGACTTACAGTCGTCACCTCAAAGTGTATTTTAGTGTGTTGTGGTAACAAAATTATCAGTTGGTGACTGCTCTTTGATTGACAGCAAAGTTTGAAAACTCAAAAGATGCAGAGTAGCTCACATTCCACACAATACAGAGGGAGTGATTGGATTATGCATCATAGCCTTATATCTTTACCAGGACATGGTCTTAACAATAAAATAGGCTTGCGTTTGAATAAGGGGAGCTTAATGCAGGTATGGGAGGAGCTACAAGTTGCCTAGTTGGGAGAATTGGTACTGTCAGGGATGGTGAGATTTGCCCTTTAAAGTACGCTTTCTTCCTTTTTGACGATTTTCCACTCTAACATAGTTGCTTGGGGTAGTAAACAGCTTAACCTATCACACACGCTGACATTTGGTATGTTAAGATATGTTATAAATGTGAGGAACTTAACATTTAGTTTCCAATTTGTAACTAAGGCAAGACCACAAATCCAATAAATTTAATTCTAGCTATTTCGTTGTAATTTTGTGTTTTGAATAGGCGTACATCACAACTACGCCCTTTTGAGAGATACAATCAGTACTATTCATAATTGGCCAATAAAATTTCGAAAAATGCTAATTGCAAAATTTCCGTCTGTTCCGCTCAAAGTCAAGGGAATTGACCAGAACACTTATATGGAATATTTGCCATAATGAATGGTCACTCTACCGAAATATTGCACACGATCTAAAGACCTCAATAATGGATAAGTTATACTGATGTGGAACTTTTTACATGATTTGAATTGAGTGATGCGACTTGCGGTATTTGCTCCTTTTGAGGTTGTTTGACAATGTCATATCGACTTTCATGTGATTTAAAGTCCAGCTGACGAGAAACGAATAGGGAATCACATCTATCGAAAATGAACCTATTCCGTATTAGCATATTTCCCGACGTTCCATAAACCCATGTAACTCTATGGCTACACCAGTAAAAGGGGAGGTTGCAATTTGAGACTATCTCGAATATGAGCTTGCAGCCTGTGAAAATGGTAGGTTATGTGAAGAAGAAGGATTCACAAAACATATAGTAGGGAGTACGTAGTGAGAGCAAGCACTTACCCAGGATTTGGTCCTACCGAGGAAGTTCAAGTCTGACTAACCCAGGGGACGATTTAAGCACCCCAACAACAAAGCCCCCTCTTCAGATGTCTGGGCGTTAGATCCAGGGGCTCACCTAGAGTCGTTGTTTTTCGTTATGAGAATTGTAGGCTAGGAAGCAGAGAGTCATATTCGAATATTTAACGTAGAGACAGGTGACTTTCAGTACTAGTTTTGGTCTTTTGAAATATGGTTAATTGTTCCTCATATCCGCTTTGTGGGTTTGTTGACTACGAGAAGAGGCAAATAGCCAACCGTTAACAGCAAAGTTAATTTTGTTTGAAGGCCTGTTAGCCATAGTAGTTTTTCAAAGTAATTACCAGACAAAGTTCAGCTTTAACTTTATTACGTAGCCTCTGTGGCTACGTATACGGAATCGTATTTCAAGATTTAGGAAGGCAAATTACTCCAAAATAGACGTTTGTTTGCATTGCGCAAAAGAAAGTAATCCTTTTCACTGCGTGAACTCCATTGAGCGGATGAATTCTGAATTCTGTTAAGTCGCCATTGATGATGTTTTACCATGATCACTCAGCTTCCAAATGTTCAGGTGCGAACAGAATATAAATCGAAGAAATTTAAGAAATTTACAGCAATAAAGCCAAGGAATCTAAAAGTCTTTACAAAATTTCCCATTTAATATATATTACAC
>WURT03448286.1:0-19991 GCA_009936505.3 Holothuria glaberrima
CATTAAAGGTATATGGACATTTAATCAAAACAACTGTTTCACTCAACAGTGATGGGTTAATATCCCTTGATGAAAAATCTGTTGGAATTATTATTGAAATATCTTTTGCCTTTCTGGAGATATGCCTCTTCAAAATTTAACCACTTCTGAAATTTATCATTAGCTATGCAACAACTATGATGGGGAATGCTGTCTGTATTTCTTCTGTTTATTCTTTATAAATTCTCTGCTAATTATTGACCAACTATTCTCTTGCTTGGTGTATAATCATACAGCCATTTTGCAATTAGTTAACAACTGCTAAAATACACCCCTTAGGCCATGCCAAAGCCACAACTGTCATTGGAATGAAGGTTAAACAAGCAAGGAAAAAACACAAGACATACCTTATAAGTCATCTTTCCATGTAACAAATTCTCATATTATGTATCTCATAAGCAACCAACATCACTTGTGCTTTCTTACCTCAGTTCTAAAGAAGTCAGAGCCACTTTTCATGAAAGTTTATTGCCCACTCCATGCTTCATATTGTTGTGATACAGTGTCATATTAGTAACGGAACAATGTGTAGGAGGTGCTGCTTAGTAAAGTTGTTTCTACTTTTGAAAGCTTTGCCTTATGATACATGAAATTCAAACTGCATTCTTGTATCTTTAAATTTTAGGCTCTCACAGACTTTCTAAGGCGAGTAGAACCAATGGTGTGCAAAGCCTTGGAGCAGAACATCCGCAGTCATGCTTTTGATGGTAAGACAGTCATACTTGCCCTGTAATTAAATATAATTTGGAAATTTGTTTTTCACATTTATACAGTAGAGGTGAAATGAATGATTGTCTTGTGCACAACAGTCTTTTTCTTATTTCCAGAAATGGTTGAATATCTTTAATTCAAGCCCCCCCCCCCCCCCCCCAAAGAAAAATATTTTCAGATGAGAAAGGTAGAAGGCATCAAGACTCAGTTTATCCTCAATATATTTCAACCGGGATAGTTCTTCCCAAACTTACAATTTTAGAATGAATATGTCAGAGCAGTAAATCTGTCTGAAATTATGATGTGAAAGAGGTGTTTCTTTGTCTACTAAGTAATGAATGAAAGGTATCAGAAAAGAGTGAATAAGATTAAACTGTTGCCTTTTCTCTACTTCTAAAATTTCCTTTTAGAACTTTATAAAAGTGTGCAAGGTGACACTGTACAAGTTAGCTAGATGCAAATTACTTCATCCCAAAGGTAACTTTTGGCTACTAAGCTAATAAAATGATGAACCCAAAGCACTTTCACTTTTTCAGTTACAATGTGAAGTATGGAATGATTGCAAATTAGAATTCAGAATTGACTGAAAATGACATTTCATTGAACTAAATGTTTCTATACAACAAAAGAAGTAACATGTACAAAAACCAAGTCTTCTTTCTTTTAATAGGATATGAAGTGAATTGGGAGGAAGACAGTGATGTGATTAAGTGTCTTCATCTGTTGACTCACAAAGAAATGAATAAAGACCTGCAATGTACCCAGCTGTCTTGGAATAAAACTGGTTCTACTCTAGCTGTAGCTTATGGAAGGATGGACCATCAAGACTGGTGCACCCACAAGGTGAATATTTAAATGTCTTTTATACCCACTTTACCGGTGCTGCATTTTATCACTTTTACCAATATTGAATGTAAGTGATATTGAAGGTATGGGTAAGCAACCAAATTGTGTCAATATTGCAAGTGTTCCAAATGTTGAATTAGTTGATTTCATCTCACAACAGCCTTAGTCTTAAACATTTCAAAATAGAAAGGAAAGGATTTTGATTAAAGTACTGTAAGTTAAGAGTGACAAGACATCTCTTCCCCACCTCTGGACAATTCCAGTTCCTCTCTGGACAATTTCTCTCAGACAACTTCCCCCAGGACTGTTATTCCCCGGATGATTTTCCCGTGGACAAGAGCCACCCATGACAATTACCCCTCAGACAACTTCCCACACCAAAATATTATTGTCCTGGGTCCAGGGGGAGGGGGGAGCAATTGTCCAGAAATTCATTTAAGTGTGCACATCATCAGTAAATGTACAAAAAGGGCTGGTCAGCTTCATGCTGTAAGAGATATGAATCCAGCATAACTTGTAGGAAAAATTATGTGATACTGACTGACTACCCAAAACTGCCATAATGATATGTTTATATTTTTGTACCTGTCTAGACAAATGTGTATGTAGTAATTACATAAGTCAACTTTTATTCTTAATCAGCCATGCTTACTGAGACAGGTGTGTCCATGCTTGTCAAATTCGAGCTGATTCAAAAATTAATTGTTTAATCTAAAATGTTCCTTCTCTGTTCAAACTTTCACTTCTCTTTGTTTCAATAATCCAGCACCTAAGAGATGCCATTGCAGGGGGAGGCTCACTCGACGAAAGGTCGAGTAGATCGAAGGTTTGCTAGATGGAAGATTTACTGTGGGAAAGGGTTAGAGTTGGGATACGATTAGGTTTTATTTATTTTTTTATTTATTACAGATACTACTAAGGTTATGATTAGGGTTAGGATTTGGAGAAGAATAAGAGTTAAACTGAACATAAAGATTAGGATTTAGACACAATTGGGGTCATGTTTTGGCTAAAGATAAGCAAATCTGTGGTCTAGTGAAGCTTTGATCTAGTGAACCCTGCTCTATTGCAGAATGCCAAATGAGAGTTAGTTGATACAAAGGAAAGAAACAGCTGCTCTTTATAACATGATACTAAAGTACCAGTCATTTGGTAAATGTATCCTCAAAATGATAATCAACATGTATTTTTTCTTTAATTTTAAGGGTGCCCTTTGTACTTGGAACCTTGATCGCAGAGGACTAAGTTCGACAAAAGCAGACATCGTAATTGATGTGCCGGTGTGTTCATGATTTTCAATTTTTTTTGAGTGTTTCTTGCGTGAAAGTCCAACTATTACAGTATACTGTAGATCAATTCTTGTGAAAGTTTTAAGATAACAGGTCAGGGGTCATGCTCCTTGGTGTGCTTGTGATTTATAAACTTTGTTGTCTGAAAACGTAATGATTGAAACTTATAAGGGAAATAAGGGTAACATGAAAGTTTTGACTAATGTCTCTTAGTAAGGTTGAAGTGACTATATAGGCAATTTAAATATTGTTTCCAATCAGTTTCACCCTCCATTAAGATGAATTCTCATGATCCCTTTACCAGAAAAATAACAATGTTGTGTGTACTTCTCAAGTTTTACTATACTTCCATGTTCCTGTGGTTACAGGTAGATTTTCTGTGCTGTGCATAATGTCATTCTTTATTATACAAAAATTCATAACCCCCTAGATTTGATTAATATATAGTTTGCCTTTTCCTTTTCATCTTGGACTTTTGTAAATTAATTATGGTTACTATTTTTATTGTTTTTTTTTTTTTTTATTGTGTCCAGAGTTGTTTAATGTGTGTTGCCTTTCACCCTACCAAGACTGCCTGGATTGCAGGAGGGAGCTTCAATGGTAAACACTTTGTTTTATTTCATGATTCTTAGCACAAGCTTTCTTGATACCTTCAAAATATCAACTTGAATACTAAAGTACCTTATGTTTCATTGTCAAAGAAGTAGAAAATTTCCTTATAACAGCAAGTTTGTCTCTCAGATATGTAAAAATATTCATAAAATTACATGAAGTATAAAGAGCATTGGAAAGCCCATGAAGGGGTGAACTGCATGTGACACTTTACAGTAACTTTTGGGATTTAACCATGATGCAAAGTTGGAACCCAGTCAAATCCTATTTGTGGGATATGTGGGTGGAGGTGCAGTAGGGAGATTTACAGTAGACACTGGGATTGGCATTGCATGAAATAGTTTGACCTCAAAATTATCAGTTTAAATTATTGCGCTTCCAAAGGATGTTTTGGTTGCAAAGTTTTTCAGGAGTTTGTGCAGTGCTTTGAACTTGAAAATTTTTTGTATTCCATGTCTTGTTGATGGGATTTGATAGAAAAGTAGTAAAACTTTGTAAATTGTTATCTGTTATTACAGTACATGATCTTAACTTTAGACAACAAAAATCAACTTTTAAAAATTCAAATCTCAGCAAATGTAGAAAACAGATGGCAAAATGGAACTTGGTCTTTACACATGCTAAATTCCTGCCTTTATTTGAGTGAGATCATTTTCGATTTGTAGGTCAAATTTCTGTCTGGGATATGAGCCAAGAAGATGAAGTTTTACTGGCTACATGTGGAATGGGTGATGACTCGCATAGAGAACCAGTTACACAGATTATGTGGCTACAGGACCCAGAGAAACCAAGCAAATATGTGGTAAGTAACACAGGAATATTACAAACAGGGAATCAGGAGAGAAGACTGTAGCATTTGAAGGCAGATAAAGTACTTGACAAGAATAGTAGAACGTAGTTCGTTTTTTTGGCTCTCTCTCTGATAGAAACACAGGGAGGCTTTTTCCTAATTATTTATTGCACAGTAGTAGCATAATTATACTGAAATCACTCACCTTTAACATGCCTACTTACTTTTTCAGTGAGATGTAGCTTTGTATTATTATCTGTGGACCTGTAATATTTTTGCAATGGCATTTAAACCTCCTCCCCTTCTTCCCTAAATTTTAATTGTTCTGTTCCTTGGAAATTTTATTCAGAAGAAAGGAGGAAAGTTCAAGTAACCCTTAGTAATTTGCACTGAAACCTGTGGCTCAGAGTAAGCCTGGCATTGGTTTGTAAGTAACTACATTGGATTTCTCTCTGTGTAATTGCAGGTGGAACTTGCACCCTATAACAAAGCCTCATCATATACATTCCAGCTAAGAATACTCCTGAAAAACTGACACTTAGTAGCTAGCTGTGCTGTAGGACCAATGTTTTTTATTCATCTATCATCATGATGAATCCATCCGCCTCTCTAAAATGATCAACTGTCACTTTCCTACATTACTAATGACTGTACAGTTCAGGTGAAGATGTCGTAATGAATACACATTTTATTGCCACAAGTATCTTCCACAAAAATGCATTCTAGAGCTCCCTGCATTTTCAACAGCCTAATGCTACAGGGTTGGTTACATTACATACCCCACTTAGACAATAAAATGGTGGGGTGTGAAAAAACCTTTTTAGTGCAGTCAATACAGCATGATTTAATATTTGGCTTTATTTTTTCAGCTGATGAGCACCAGCAGTGATGGGAAGATTCTAATGTGGGAGATAAAGGGGAGGAAGAAACAATTGGTTTTAAGGGAAGGTTTCCTGCTCCTGGCCAGCAGTCTACCAGCAGGATTCAGTAGAGGAGGAAGAAGCAGGACTGATAAAGAAATGGGTGGTAAGGATTGGCATAGCAGCAGGGAGAGGGGCATGAGCGAGAACCCCAACTTGAATTCTCTCCCCTACCTGGACTTTCCCATAGTGAAGAAATGTACCCATTCCCTGTTTTTATTCTAAATGCAGGGCTATTATTTCAATTCACAGCCCCTATGCTGTAGCCTTCCCACCCCCCTCCATCCATTGAAAAAATCCTGGCTGCAATATTTGCTGCAGAGACAAGAGAATGCCTACTGCTGTTTGTCTTTCAATTTGATGATATTCTTCTTAATTTCATCACCTGTATTCTTACTTTGAAATATTGATGTTGATGTATATGCAGTAGCATAGAAACATTAAGCAGTACTTCACCCAGTTGAAAACTGCAAAGGTTTAGGACAAAGCAGCCCCCCTCCCCCACAGAGCCATTAAATGTTGTTGCTGACTGATGGTTGAAATTTCTCCATCAAGTATTCATTTACATGATTGGTAATTTCTAAAATATGCCTGATTTACTTGAATGTGTGAAATTTGATTAGTTTAGAATGTTATCAGGATAAGGTTGAGATGGCTGGATTGAATAAGTTTGGGAATAGCTTATCTGAAGATCTGTGGAAAATTGGAAATAGTTTTGTAGGGATTACGAACTTGTTTATCCCACTACCAACAGTGAATGTAATCTTCAGAAATCCTTGAGGAATCCTGAAGCATGATAGTCCCTGCTTTGTGCATACTACTTCATTTAAGTGGTAGTTTAAGCTATTAAGAAGATACTCAGAGGTTCTGTAGGGATTTAGTTGTAGAAATAATAGGATAAAGATATTTTGCCTTGTAAGAAAGGTGTTTATTTGTAAGTTGTAAAAATAATCATGTAAAAGCAACCGTTTGCTTAACTTTCGGGGTTTTATTGTCAACATCAGTGTGAGCACACGTTCTCAGTACCCTCTCTCTCTTTCCCAACATTACATGAAGTATGTAAACTATTAATTGTACATTCAGTTAATTCAGTTAGTAATAAATTGTGAGTGGCATCCCCCACTCTTTCCTTTTGGTTTTGCCTGGATTCTTCCAACTCCTTAGGGGTGACCCTTCCCACCTTTGAAATCACTGCTTTTAATTTTGTACATCTTTTCTATTAGGGGCTCATATTTTCTTAATTTTTTTTTTCATTCAGTGAGCAGTCTTTCTTATGTTCAAGAAGATTCAAGTCTGTTTTTAGTAGGTTCCGAGTCTGGAGGGATATTCAAATGTTCAATGAATTCAAGAGAACCTGTACCTACAAGTAAGTAACTTCAATTTCTGTTAGTAATATGAGAAAAGAAATAGAATCCATTTTCATTTACCTGGGCATTGCTCATAGTGTATTTTGTGCCCTAGAATTATGGGGCACGTCCAGTCCTGCAATGTATGCCTGAGTAGTTGTATCCAGAAATATTAGATTCATCTCGTAAACTATTTCCTGCTTCATTTGGCCTAGCTAAATTGAATCTTTCTCTTTCTCTTCACAAGTTAAAATTCAGTAGTACAGAGGTCATTCCATCATAACTGTACAGGCAGCAAACTTGTATAGTCTCTGTGTACATTTCAATTCAAATAAGCCTTTTAGCAGTTTTGACGGCACATCAGCACATCTTAAAAGACTGGGAATAAACAAACATGCTGCCGTACCTACAACACATGCCAAAAACCTATGTTTGTTGTAGAAGATACTCATATCATCCCTTTTATACCTGACTGGAGTGTAAGAAGGGTTCCTACCTATGGTTTTCTGTCTTGAAAAGCATGAGCGTTGTCTTCTTGGTCCTAAAAATTGTCTTATATTCTGTTCCAAATTGCATGTATTTCATTCTGTTTATCTTTCATCCATCCCACAAATCCTTATGCCAATTATAATTATGAAAAGGCTTATCGGAGGTTTAGAGGCCAGTCAGAATCATATAACCTTCACAAATTATTTTACACTCCATTGGTTTCATGCAATGAATGTTGACACATCTAGACAGGTAATCATGTAGTCTGCTGGAGGTACCTTACTTAATGATCTGTTGCTGTAACCTGTCACAGCTGAGGAGAGTTGAAAGGGACATGAATGTCACCTAGTTTTGTTTAACATTAGCCAACATCAGTAAGGGTGAAAATTCACTACATATGATTATGTTGTGTTAAATAATTCAAGTTGCTGGAAATATTCCTTTTTTGTACATTTTTAGGTGAAGTCATGCCGTCTGTACCACTTTATTCTCCCGTTACATTTGCATTTGAGCCTCACAATGGTCCAGTTCACTCTGTCAGCTGCTCTCCGTTCCATAGGAATCTATTTCTAGCTTGTGGCACAGATACATCTGCTAGGGTATATAGCATGCTTGAGGTAATTCAAAGTGCTTGTTACAGTGTATTGCACAGAGGGAATACCATGTCAGTACTAAGTTAAGGCTTTCATATTAAGTGTGTCATCAGAAGAACACTTACACTTTTAAGTTCAATATCCATGTGCAATATTGCACTTGGACAATGAACTTAACAGTGTATTGAAACGGGTTTTCCTACCCAGAAATTTTTACTGCATATTACAACTGGTCATATACATGGGACTGGTTACAGCGGCATAGCAAGACCCTTGGGGACCCATGGACAAGATACAGTGAGGGTCCCCAAACCAATGGTATCATAAGCCTGTTTTCCTAAGACGCCACCAATCTCCATGGGGAGGTACAGCACAGGGTAAGAGTGAGACCTTGCATGCACCATATCCAGGTTCAGTCCTGTATCCCATTTTTGCCTGATTCTTTAAAAGCAGTTCTGCAGTTGTTGATAGCTTTTTGGTTCCTTGCGGGTCCGTACTGGTTGGGGAGGTACAGCACAGGGTAAGAGTGAGACCTTGCATACACCATATCCAGGTTCAGTCCTGTATCCCATTTTTGTCTGATTCTTTAAAAGCAGTTCTGCAGTTGTTGATAGCTTTTTGGTTCCTTGCGGGTCCGTACTGGTTGGTTAGATGGTAAGCAGAGTTACGATTTTTTGAGAATTATTTTGCACATTTGGTTGGGGGCCCTCTGAACCCTTGGGCCTCTGGACATTGTCCGCCCAGTCCACCTGCTTGCTATGCCAGTGACTGGTGGGGATGGAACATCAAAAGCAGTCCAGCAGTTGATAATCACATTATATGCTTGGTCTGGCCAGTATGCTCAGTCAACAGTGTTCAACCTGATGTTTAAAGTTAATTGCACTATATTGGGCCCTCCCTGTATTGTAGGTTGTCTAGGTCACTATGTGGGGGCTTTAGTTAATGAGTCAAATGGGTTGCAGTTTTGTGATCCAGAGGCAAGAGGCTTGCTGTAATGTTTTATGGGGAGTTTGAACTCTATGTACACAGCGAGCAGACTGGGTAAAAGGAATCTGTTTTATAAATGTTGATGTACTGGAAAGAAATTTATTCTGCCAGCAGCTAACGAAATAATGACAGGTGAAGTTGACCTTCTCATAAGGGTATATTTTCAAGCTACATTATAGTGCCTTCTATGTTTCACTTCTTTTGTCAGAAATTTCCTTAGTTCAACAGTGAAGTAATCTGTTAGGATACAGTTCCTGTGAACAACTGTATTTTCTCTTCAACTTCTGTATTCAAGGTTCAGAATTTGAAAGAATTTCCTTAAAAAGTAGAGACCATGATTTTGTAGAATATTATTTAACAGTGGGTTTTGGCCAACAGTGTTTATGAAGAGGGCACTGTGAAAAAAAAAAAAAAAAACTCTTTCTGTGAACAAATGTTTACTTGATATCTTTGGTCACCTTTTCAGTCAAGACACATCATCTCAGTAGAACCAGGAGCAGGTTACTTGTTCTCAGCTCAGTGGTCCCCAGTACGTCCAATGGTATTTGCTGTGACTACAGGGGAAGGTCAGCTCCTAATTTATGACTTGAAAAAGAGTCGTAATATACCTGTGCAATCATTACACGCTAGTCCAGAGAGTAAAGAAGTGTATGCTCTAGAGTTCAACAATAACCAGTAAGTACATCCATTGCTGGAACATATGTATGAATTAATATGTACATTCTACTGAACAGAGTCTTGTGAGTCAGGTGCATAGCGGGCCTACAGGGACTGAGCTGAGTTGGGGTAGGGAGATCTGAAAAATTTGTTGGTGTGGCATCAAATAAAATACCTGTTGTAGTATGCCAGTTATATTTAGAAATCTGTGGCATCGGAATTCATAAGTATGGAATGTTCTTAGATTGACATGAATTTAAACTGTGCCCTTCAAATACAAATTACTTTGATTGGTCAGTGATTTGTGCAGATTAGTGAAATGTAATATGTAGCCTACAATGCACAGCAGAGTTGCCCTCAGCAGAATGTGGCCTTTGGTAGTAATTTAAACTACAAGCCTTTACCCCACAGGTGCAAGGGACTGATATATTTCAAATAAATTTGCAGGAGGGGGAAGGGGGTTTGGGTAGGTGTGGTTAGGGGGAAACTTAGGTGGGAGAATCGTTTGGGAAGAGGAAATAGACCCTTTAAAAATTGTTGTATAAGATTGTAGGTCAGTTCACCTTTAAGCATCCTCAGTCTGACATAGAGCTAAGGGGAGTGGAAGTGATCTGCAAATTGTTATTGGTACAATTCCTCACATGTCTTAAAGTATTACAAGCAGCACAGCAATGTATGCTGATGTCATGTACTAGCACATTGCACATATCAATAAATTATAATGATAAGAATGATAAGGAGATGAGGTATTCAGTGCATCAAGACATTTTGTAAGTGGGACAGTGGACAGGTGGAGTTGTAGTCCCCATGTCAGAAAACATTGATTTGGGGAGAAGAAAATGATATTTTCAGGACACTAACATTTTACTTACAGGGCCAAATTCATGTCATGATCGTTTGCCAGTCAGGGAAATTTTAGGGTAAACACCTGTCTTCCTCTCCCCTTGTGAAATGTCTTCTTGTCTTCTCATATGCGTACAAAGATGTACCACAGATAAAATTTCACTAAGATAGTAAATATTTGTGTGATATTTTTCATCTTCTTAGAGAAAGTGCATTGGATGAATGGTCATGGAAAGATTTAGAGGGTGTTAGTATCTAATGAATCTTTGACTCAGATTGTAAGAATTGATGCAAATATTAACTAGAAACTGTGAACTAGCAATAAAAATTGTACTCGTTTTCCCTCAATTTTCAGGAAAAAGTTACTTGCAACAGGTGATTGTGATGGAGTTATCATGGTTTGGCAGCTGAATGATGAGCTTACAAATCAAGGAGCTAGAGAGACAGAGGCATTAGCTGAGATTGCTAATGCTATCGTAGACTGAACTTTGGGATGAAGATGGGTAGTGAAAGACCAAGTGGAAGTGAATGATCCTTCAAAATTTAAATGGTTATATGGTACAACAACTATAATATTCAAACTAAGAGATTGTATGATATGTGTAATTGATACATAACCAACTTGTTGCACAAGTAAATCATTACTTTATGGAGGATTTGACAGTTCCTCATGGTATTTCAGGAAGTTAAAGTTACTTCATATGTTAGTTATATCATAATGTTAGTTAGAAAGACTGCTAGAAGTCTGGTCTTGAGACAAGATTAATTTTGGTGGCCTCGACGTCAGCCTTTTGAGTTAATGCTGTGGCCACATTTCCCTCTCGCCTCAGCCTGATTTTTATATCAAGGAAGGTTTTAAATGATTTAATTATTCCTGAAGTATGCAAAATAGCATCATTTTTATCCAGGGATGACTTCCCTCTGGCAAAAGTGTAGAGCTTATGAAGTTTTTGTGCATACAAACAAAGAAGGGCTTGAGATGAAATATATTGGGTAAACAGTCCAAACTGTTTTGTAAATGAGATACTTAAGATGGTACCATTAACCCCCTATTAGAAACAGTCCAAACTGTTTTGTAAATGAGATACTTAAGATGGTACCATTAACCCCCTATTAGAGGTATAATCCCCTGATATATTGGTGTTATAATGCCTTTCTGATGTATTAGAGATACCATTGCAATGTGCCAAGTTTGCACTAGCAGCACTTAAGTTTGATTTTGGAAAAGTAATGTCTTGTTTAGACTTTAGTAGTTACATAATAAATCAAATTTTTACTTTAAATGCATATAGCCATCTTAATGTGAGTGGCATATTTGTTTCCATTTCATTTCATAATTCCTATTGCCATTGAGAAATAATTTGCAGCCATTGGAAAGGAGGTATAAATGCTGTGCAGTGGCAAATCTAGGAGTGGATTTTGGGCTTTAAACCCCATTGAAAAGCTGACATAGACCTTTCTTTGTAGTGTTTTCCAGAATTTTGGGCTCTAATCTCCACTCCCCCTTCTAGAGTGGAGCCACTGATCCCATTTCCAAAATTTATTTTTCCATGTTGTGTGAGCATAGCTGACTTGCACAGCAGTGTACATATCTTCACTGATGATATCAGGTATTTATGTGTGGTATTTTTCAAGGTCAAATGGAGTAGAATGTTCCCCCCCTTCCTGAGTTTTGTCCACTTATGTGCAGTATTTTGAAAAGTGAAAGTAATGTAAGCACACTTATCTGAATAACCTTACGCTAAATTTCACATTTATCTTCACAGTCTCTTCAGGAAGATGTATTTAAACCCAAGTCTTTTGCATGGTGGTGAATGAATTATGTAGGCTATAACACAAACCAAATAGGTTAGACTCAGTGTTTTACCTAGTTTGCTGTATGGTTTTGAATCTAATTAAGTAGGCTCTGAAACAAACTTAAACAGTTTGACTTGGGTATACTGCCTTGTAATACTTAGCAGCTTTGATCTCAGTCCCTGAAATGTTGACCTAAATTACTGTTGTCTCATTAACACTTTCTATTGTGTAAATGATTGTTTTAAAGAGGTTACATATTGTCATTTTTACTTGTTCCCAGAAATTGTGGCTAATGTAAGGAGTTGACTTTATTTCAAATATAAAATTTAGCAATTACTGGAAAACGAACATACTTGACAATCCATTACTGTTCTTTTAAAGTTTTCTGGAAGACAAGTGAAACGCTAACCTATTATCGGTTGGTCCATGTATTCCACATGTTAACATAAGTATCATTGACCTGCACTGCCTCTTTTGTGACAGTACACACAGTAAAACAAGATCCAGGAAAACATTTTACAGCGTACTGGTTCCTTGATGAATGGCACTGACAACAAATGATGAAGAAGAAATAAAATTTATCAGTAGAAAAATATGTTATATTTCAGTATGTCATACTTTGTTAAGCTCTCCACAGAAGATTAGTTTTATCAAACATTGTCTTTGCCTTACTGATATGATAGCTTTAGAATACACCACCTCTGCATTCTAGAAATAAAAACTTGTTCCTTTTTGTATCATAGTACATTGCAAGCTGATTGAGATATTACAAGACATTTTCTGCATGTCAGATTTTGCATTTCAGTTTGTGATCTGTGAGACCCTGAAAGTAAATCAACTTTTTGTTTCTCTTCTCATTTGTTGCAAACCAAAATGTTCTCACAAACCTGCTTACACATGTGTATGTTTTAAATGCTGATTTTACATCTGCTAATCAACATGCTGTGACATCTAATCAGTCAGAACATTGATATTAATAGCAATTTTTGCTAATCAATTCTTTCAAACTATTTAGTTACTTAGTAAACTACAATTTTTTTTTTCAATTCAGCTCAGTCCCTGAGAAGAATGATGGGTGTGCTAACATTCAATTATTTATTTGAGTATTACTCTCAGTAGTCCTACAGTATTGTAGATTAATGTGTCTGAGAAGACTTGGTCTTTACGACAGTCACACAAGCTTATAGTGGCATATGTTGTACAGTATTGTGTTAAATAGATGTGACCAAGACTGGTTCTGTATATAAAAAATAATAAAATACAAAATCCAAGAAAAATACAACATTTCCATTCTTTTGGTTTCTTGCTATATTTTGTTCTTTTGAGTGATACAAAGTTTTGAAGCTTTAGTACACTCTTCTACACACACCTTTGAAGCTCACTCCATATTTCAAATGTATTAAAACCTGTAAAAAAATTCTCTCTGAGATGATAGAGGTTTGTGTGAATACTTCTGACAGAAAAAAAACACACACACACAAACACACACACACAATGACAGTGTTCTACAAAAGATCCTAGCAGTTATCAGTTATCCAGTTTTCCTAAAATGTATAAGGGCCTGTACACAAAAATTAATACAATGATAATACACCCCTAAAACATAAACCCTCTTGCAACTACAGTTCAAAGCTGTAGAAATTAGTACATCCTTAACTTGGAACAGCAGCTCAACCAATCAAATCACTTTATTTCCCTCACAAGTTTTGTTTTTTTAAGGATGTTCCACTTAACAAATACTGCATAACACCGGTACAACAATGATTACTAAGCTCATAGGCATAGGAGGGGAAGGGGGGGGGGAGTATGCTTCCCTTTAACTCCATCTTTGACTTTCCAACCCCTCAATCCAAGGGAGAAAAAACCCTTATTTGTTTCCTGTGTAAAAAATTCACATTAAAATTTGCCCAACATGTTGCACCAAATTGGATCTAGGGTCCCTCAAATATTCCAAAATTTCTCAAAGGGGAGGGGAATTAGGGGAGGGGGTTCCCCTCCCCTTTGATCCCTCCCTTAGAAAAGCAGTCCAAAACAATGCCCAGCCCCCAGCTTCCGGCAGCTTTCTATGCATATGACTAAGCTACTGATTAAGCAGTGAGGAGGAAATTTTAAAAGTGAGTGAAACAAATATTTCTGATCTAGAGCTCTAGGAAATATAAATTCAAAGCCAGATGGCTTGTCATTTAAGTAGAGGAAGCAATTTTACAAATCTGAGGAATACATTAGATATGCTAAACTGAGAGGCTATCTCCTTAATGAATATCAATAAGGTGAGCCAACCTGAGTGTATCCTACAGGTACTGCATCCCTTGCAGATTGCTTTCATGATGGCTGTACTACTGTGCAGTACTAACTATTTCTTAAAAAGAACATTAAGGGAGATGACAAAATGATATTTACTTGCATTAGACAGGTATGTAAAATACGATAGTCAAAGGAAGGGCACCCCCATTAATAACTCAATATTAATGCGTCATTTGTTCTCCTTCACAATTAACACCAATATGAGACACTGGGATAACTTTTGTGATTATGTTACCCAATAGGAGGACGGGGTCTTTTGTCAATTTGAAATGAAAGCAGACTAGATAAAGTATTACCGGTGGCAAAATGGGGTCAACTGAAGCATTTTGGGGGAAATTATGGGCTTAGAAGCTGGTGGCTGTATTAGACTTTGAGTAAAAAGGCTCTTAGAAAAGGTACAGAAGCTTTGAGCTCTGCTAGCAAAATATCTTCATGGTCATGGTATGGTAAATTGAATTTGCCATGAATGGCGAACTTGTCAGCCTTCTTGTGAGGGGTTGTACCTGGCAAAAACTTCTACAAGGTTTTAGAGGGCACTTTACTTTTTCAAATTAGTGTGTAAGTAAATGGAGGAATTACTGAGGTTATGCTACCCTAAGTTTGTTTCCTCAAAGGGAATAAGCAGTCACCCAAAAAACTATTTTGAATCAATAACTTTATTTAACATATCTTCTCTCACTTCCCCCACATGTACCTTTTATGATGTGACCAAGAATAAATATTGAATATTAATGATTAACCAAGAATTTTTCTGCATGAATTTAACAACTCTGTAACAAATATATTGTCACCTGTTTAAAAAGAGCCATTCATAAATTAGGATACCAAAGTATACCAATTCCAATTGGGGTGACAGCATTTCCCCTTTAAGTGACTGACCCATCTGTCATTACATGAATGGAAACAAACATCACAGAACTTTCACAAAACAAAGATAAATAAAAAGCTATGTTTGCACCTGCACATATCTTCTATGAGCACAACAGAACTACAGATGCTCAACTATCCCATTCTGTTTTACAAGAACAAAGTGGTACTTTTGGCAAGCCTTTCTTTCCATATCATCATCACCAATTGTCTTTGTCTATCTGTCAGCTGCTCTGCCCCGTATCAGAATCATTAAACCGAGTCTTACTTGTAATCTCTTCTCTACTTACATCTAATTCATTTTCCTTTGCATCTGCCAAAGTTTCTAAAATGGTAGCTTGATTCTCACTCCTTTTCTGTCTATCAACACAATATTTTTGTGACAAATTTTCCACAATTGCCTCAATTTTGTTGAGCCTTAGTTCTAAATGTGTCTCTATGGCATCCAGTCTTCTCTCAAGTCTTCCCATCATCCTCTCCTCCAATGCCTCCAACTGTGCCACTAACCTTTTCTCAAGCTTTTCAGCAGTTTTGGGGTCACCCAGAGGAGGTTGAAATTCCTTTTCCATTCTGTAAATAAAAATAATTTACATGTACCAGATACTAGAAAGATGATGCAAATTCTTTGCTATAATAATGTCACAAATCCAGATATTCAAATAACTTCCATTTTTTGAGGGGCAGGGGGAAACTTAATATGATGGGGTGGGGAGTCAGTAATTTAAAACAATTCTACAAGAAACTAACTCACCCAGCTGATTCTTTCTCTCCCATTTCTTCTTCATCCTTCCTCCCCTTTCTCACTTCCCGTCTCTCATCCACCCGCATCTGAGACACATTCTTACAGATTCCTTTCAGAGAATTGTAGAGATCTTCACCAGATGTTTGACCTGTCACCTGACCTCCACAAACTGATGACATCATCTTACTCATTGCATCAGTCACTGTATTGGAATCAGTACACTCTCTTCCAGCCAATCTGGACATGTCATTGGTTCTTGCAAGCATTGACAACAATCCTGCCATGGGGGCAGCAGATGTATTCTTTGCAGCCGAGTCTGCAACCTGTTGTTGAATATCACTCCACACAGAACTTTGGTTCTTGAATTGACATAAAGGGGAAAAATAACAAGGCATGACCATGACTGGTTACACTGCACTCTTAAAAATGTCTTTGTGGTTAATGTAAAACTACAAATGTTGTGGATATTGTGTTTACAAGGGTTTCAGTTTATGCCCTCTGGTAACCTCCAATGACCTTCGTTTTTGTACTTCTCTAATTACTGTCTTTTTTTGTATTTTTGAAAGCCACTGCACCTTGTGCCAAAGTGTGACCACTGTCTTACTGATAAGGGTGACTTGGCTATATGAACCCTCTCCCTGAAATATGCTATGCAAGGGAACAGTAAATGTTTCAAGGTCATATAAACATCTTAATTTTTAAATGCAAAAAAAGCAGGTTATGTGATTTGTAAAAGATGGGCATCACATATTATTTCGCTTTCAACTATTCCAAATAAGTCAATAAATTTCACCATTTTATATCTCAGCAATGAACGAGGCTAGGAAAATAAGTGGATGGATGGAATTCATTTTCCAATCTCTAAAATATATATTCTGCTAATTCAAGACTTTAGGTCCACTTTAACTATTACCAGAATAGTTAAGAAAGTTTCATTAAGCAAAAAAGGCCTCTATGAAACCTGGTCACTGCTGGAGGGAATTAATCCTTCCAACCATGCACCACTGCACACTCAAACAGTTAATCTGGCCAACAATACACCACTGCACACTCAGACAGTCTTTGAACACAGGAGAATGGAGGTCTTTATTGACCCAGCTCTCCAAAATAAACAAACAATGGCATTGCTTGGGATTACAGAAAGTTGGGTTAGGCTTGCAGTAACCACACTGTTCTGGCAAAAAAAGCGGAGTCGGGCCAAGTCTTCATAGGAGAGGGTTTTTGCGTAACGTTTGGTAAATACCTTCCAGTTGTTACGGTAACTGCCTAGTTAAGTTGAAATATCAAGGATTTTACCATTTTATACCCATTTCTGTATTTATGTATTACCTTCTGATACTGCTCCATAGTCTGCATCAGATGCTGAACATTTTCCGGAACAGGAGCAGACATAGATGAAAGCATCTCTCGTACCTTAACCATGTCAATCTGTCTTTTGGGACCATGAGTTGAAACAGGGTCCATTCTTCTCACAGAAGTTTTTAAACTGTAGAGCTTCAAGCAGCCCTTACTAGCTAAAGATAGAAGCTGAAAGAGTATGACACATTCATTTCAAGCGGACTACCAGTAAAGAATTTGAAAAAGACAGCTTAAAGTGGTAAAATGATGAAGTGTTAAATTCAAGTTTCTTAGGCAATAGGGATCATCCACTTTGAGCATCATTTTCACAAAAGTAAAAAATATCTGCATGGGAGGGGGGAGAAAAGGTTGGGGGTTGTCAAAATGCATATATATTCCTCTTGAAAATGTAATAAATGAAACGTGTTTTCAAAAATTATCGCTGTTTTATATTTTCCAAGTATGCTATAGGAGGCGTTCTGGAGAAAGAGCACAATTTGTACTCTTAAGGAAATAGTGAGAATAACGGATGACTGTTCATCCATCATGAAAGCAGCAAAATCTTGCTTAAAGCCTTTTTGAGTTTAATCCTGATCCTACTTCACAAAGGAACCTGCATAGCATGACAAAGGTACAGGTTAACTTGTTTCACCTGAGGTGAATGTGAAAAGCAATTATTAATTTTTATTATCAAAAGTTGTTCTTGCATAAGAATTGGAACTACAATAAAATACACAGATCATATGCACACCTGCCTAATTAGAGTATCCTATAGTTTCCATCTGTTGATATTACAAGCCTAGGCTGCAAAAGTTCTGATACTTTCTTACTTAATCAGCCATGAAGGGATAATCAGACTAGAATATAAGAAATAATAAGGGCTCAAGAACATCTGCATCAGGTAAGATATTTTCCCACAAAGTATTATGCAATGCAGTGAAGTCCACTTGTCCACCACTTGTCCAGTAGATAATGCATATGTACATTTATCTTGTGATATGAAACATGTAATGTATCATGCACACTGATATGCATGGTAAGCTTAAGGTAACGAATATGAAAGGTATTTAAAGACACATCACAAGTTTGTGGACAAATAGAGCAATGAATGATTTGTCTGATTGAATTGCTACACATTAACAGTATAAAACATTTTAACGGCAGTTTGTTGGACAGTATGACTAACCTCAGGGTTTTCACTTGCATTTTGGAAAAACTTCAGCAGTTTTCAGTATACCATTTGTAAAGTGTAGTTAACTTAAGTTATTTTCAGGGACAGACTGGGACAGTAAGGTATTCCGTGATGAAGCATAGACAATGCCATATGTTGGTTGTAGGCTGTAACAATTCTTTTTTCTTTTTTTTTTTTTGAAAATTGCCCTTAGTCCAGCTGTTATTTCACCAAAGAGAATCTCTCAATTCAACTAAAAGAAATAACATTCACTTGAAGAGAAGATATTCATATAAACTTGATATTAACAACTAATTTCTTTCTTTTTTTTTTTTTTGAAAATTGCACTAAGTCCAGTTGCTATTCCACCAAAGAGAATCTCTCAATTTAACTAAAAGTAAGAAACAACATTCAAACTATTTAAACTCCTGTAAGTTATTACAATTCCTTTTTGACTTCAACTTTAAGTACAGTTAAGTTAAACTTATGTAGAATTGCCCAGAAATAGATTCGATCCAATACAAAGTTTCCCAAGAAAATCAATTGTTGATTGATCTACTCATTGGTAGATCAAGTGATTAATCAATTGATCAATCAACCAGGGAACCAATTTAAAAACAGTGTTGACATGCTTAATAACAATATTTGTCTTACTTTCAGTGAACAAGCTGGCAGACCTGACTCAAAAGTTAACTTTTTCCTATATAGCATCTCCTGCCCATCTTCTTCTTTCTGTCCTCTCACTGTCATCAGATATTCCCCTCTACTATCATAAATTTCCATATGCTTTGCATTGCTGACAACATTCACAGCAGTCAGATGTATGCCAGGCTCACCCTCAAGGGTTATTTTAACAGGTGATGTGTTACCACCATCGACAGGCTGCAGAACAACAGGATTATGCCTGGGATCTTGAAGATCATTATCACTGAAAATATACAATACATAGAAAAATGAAAATACTAGAAATAAAAAGTAAAACATAAAAAAAAAAGAAGAATCCCTAAGCACAATCACATGTACTATCTTTTGATCAATTTCCTGACATTTGAAAATGTAGCTTATGACCATTTATTGTAGAGTTTAGGTTCATTTGCAATAATTCCTCAACCTTCAGTATTTTACATTTGTAACTTTTCTGATTCAGTTTCATACAGATACATAATAGTGCATCCATGCTACTGTAAAACCCAGCTAATCAACATGTCACAGTGCTGTAGATGCTTGCAATCCTAAAGCCCTGTCATAAACTGTGTGAATTCTTCAGTACTGTAGACAAGCATGTATGGCCCTGGGATGCAACTTTCACTTGGGCTGAAATGATTTTAATTCTGCACATGAGAACCAAGCATAACTTGCATTACGCAGGTCTCAGGCAATTTTTACTCCACAGTCCCCCATATATTATCCATACTTTGTTTCCAAAATATAAGATCAGTCAGCTTCTAATTTTCTTTTAATGCATTTGGTTATCTCCCTCAATGGATCAAGTCCATACCTTAGGTTAATGTTTTCATTTGTGACTGGCATTTTTCTTTATTGATACTCATAAAATTCACCTGGGTTACACACACTGATCTAAGTTCATTGGATCATTTCACACGTTGTAACTCTAAATACCAAAGCATTTCCAGGGTCTTGAAGGTGGAT
>WURT03448397.1:9632-22435 GCA_009936505.3 Holothuria glaberrima
CCACCAGATGATATAGAAGTCCATCTTGTAGTTTGTCTGACAAAACCAAGAATAGTATATAATGGTAAGTTGTATCTTGAGAAGAGTACTTTAATTCTGTTCCTTTTTCATGAAAACTTTATTTGGTGGATGTTTTATGCGTTTATTGTAAACATTGAAGCTTAACAAAGTTATGTCAGTGATGTTTGACTCATAAAATCAGGAGATTGTCAACCAAAACTGAAATGTATTAAATAACAGTGTTGCCATCTAGTCACTTGATGGTGAGTCATTAGTCATCTCAAGTCACAGGCGAGGTGTGGAGTCCCAGAGTCTTTGCAATGGAGACGAGCCAGACTCAAGTCACATCATTGACTTGAGCCGTTACAAAACTGTTAATAAGGATGTATACTTATAGCATGATTGGCCCAAAGTTAAAGCACCTATTGTTTTGATTGCCAATATTTTTTATTTTCCCACCTGGATGTTTCTATTGTTTGTGCAGTATAACTGAAAGGGTATTATCATTGAATTAATTATTCCATGAAAAAACGAATTCAGCGGTTCAGCACATGTAGGTTTTTGTAATAGGAGTTTGTTTGAAGGTCCTAAGTTGATGTTCCCATGGTTAGCCCTTCTGCATTGTTGATTTATCTTTTTAGTCTCTGTAAGATAATTTTCTTGTTGAGTCTGACCTGGAAAAATGATGGTAGGTTGGTGTATTTCAGTGTCAACTGTAATTCTGATCAGCACTCCTCCTACCATGTTTAGAATTTGATGCTAATTTTGAAGTTTGAGTTTTTTCTCATCTGTGTAGTGGCTCTCAGGGGTTTCCACCATTCACTCTGCTGCTGATAGTTCTCTCATTACAACAGGCTAAATGAAAAGCTTTGTTAGCTTAGTGTGTAAGAGGTCATTTATGGCTGTGCATAAGCTCCATTCCTCTTTTGTTTTGCTTTTGGCGTATCATTTCGGAAAGTTGAACTTAAATATTGTTAGTTAGCAATCCTCATTTCACGACGTTTTAAGAAATTGTTTTATACTTGAGATTTGATTTTATGTGTCTTCATGTAGACTTAAGTGAAGTTGTATCTCAATAAAGTTGTAGAAAGGGAGCTTTTGACTACATGCAAACCTTTGAGAGAAGGAAAAATTTCAGGTTTACACATGTATTTGACCAACTTCAATGGAATTCAATTTTGTGTGATGGAACCATCAGTTTTAAACAATTTACAAAGAATGTTTGAATATCTGAAAAGCCTGATGTATGTGACTTTTTTCTTTCCAAAAAAAAAAGAAAAGAAAAACAACATTTCAGTGAAAAATGTGTTGAACCTACCTAATGCAAAACATGTCTAGTGTTTCCTCAAGAAAGTAAACTAGGCATAAGAAGATACCAAGTTTGAACCAGTGTAATATAAACTTTGATGATGTTACTGCTAGCCTAGTATGCATCATACATGCAACAAAAAGCTAAATACATTAGATGCAGTGAGTTGTCATATTTTGAAGTTAAATTTTGCTTGTATTATCCATAACAAGCTCTGAAAACTTTCCAAAGGAATGCCAAATCAGTGGCAAATGCAACAGAAGATTTTGCAAATTTATGCAACAAGATTTCATTAAGGAGCCAATTGCTCTTAAAATTTTACCATTGAATAGTTGCCTGTGAACAGTGTACATATGGAGTACAACTAGTTACGTAATATATCTTACAATAAATTGATATTTTCATAAAGAACAGTGCAAAGTATCTTTTACAATGATAGCTCTAAAAATTTAAGTACTGTACAGGTTTTTGTGTTTGCATCATTGACTACCTTTCTATGTGCAGGCACTGTGCATTCTATATTATTACTTCCAAAGCAGAGGGTTACCCCTAAATTTAAAAATGTTGGGTTTATTTGTTTTTTTAGACAGTAAAGAAGCCAGAGAGTACTTGATTCTTTTTTCCACTTCTGTGCAACACTGTTAACTGTTACAAGGGCTTTAATTAGTAAATAGTACTGTGTACCTGGTGTCTGGGAGGAGGGGAGGGGGGCGCTGCACAGTGCCTTAGTGCTCCTCAAATATTGTTGCCCATCAGATATGTTTCACTCAAGATTGCACCAAGGGGATTCTCTGGCAGTACCTATGTCTGCAAACTGACCAGAATTTTGAGTCAATTTGCATAGAGATTGTACTGTACCCTGTTGAAATTCAGCTATGATCTGTGTCGTTGATTGTAGGTGTTAGATTGTACATGAAAAATGGTACGCACATGCTTTGAAGGTTTCTCAAGCATAGCCTTCACTGACTGCTGGGGTGTCTTTCTGCCATGTTAGATAATGTGTTTTGTGTCCTTCCTTCATCTCCCTGAAAGTTTTACCTTGGTGTCCTGGAAACTTGCTGCTAAGTTAAAGTAATTTGGCCTTGCCCTTTCCAGGGCTGCATTCTTGTCCTGTATAATTTAATACAATACTGTATGTAGTACAGTTAGTAGTTACTCCATCTATGTTTCTGTTTTTCTCTGTCTGACATGGTCATGGAATCTAAATAGGGCCAAGGATGTGATAAGTGTGTTCTTCAATGAATGTCTCAAATATCAAAACCACTGTTTTGCAGTCTGTATCTCTATTTTACTTTCTAAATCCTTAATTCTTTAAGCCCTTCACATATCAGTTAGTGTACTTCAGTGTTGTCAGTCTGCTTTTAAAACAGCTTTCAAAAATTAACTGTCTGTGTTATTTTGTTAAAGTTGATATGGCAATGCGAAAGCCAAGCAGCATTTTGCTGTGTTTTGATAAACTATTAAAATTGTCTTTGGAAAATACAAAGATTAATGCTACAATTTTTTGTTAAACAAAGGTATTGTATTCATTCACACCATGGCACCAGGAACATAAATGGGTGGATAAGTTGGATGAGTAAGAACTAAACAAAATGGTTATTTCACAACCTACTGTAATTACAGTAGTGCATCAGAATAGTATGTAGGATATTTAAAATATTGAAACCATTGCATTTTTTTTTTTTTTGTAAGCTTGGTTTAATATCTGCTAATTGAGGGGCCAGTTGTATCGTAGGAAAACAAGTAATCCTCATTTGTTACTTTTCTACCCTGTAGTACAGTAATAATATTACAAGATACAAATTCATAGGTGACCATCATTGAGAATAATGAAAACTAGATTTACTAGATTTGTCATGTTGAGAAAAAAAAAACCCATTTTTTGGTGGAGGTCAAAGGTCATTTGAGGTCACCAGAGGTCAAAAATTGAAAACCTTGTAAACAATATCTCAAGGTAGCAATGACCAACACTTTTCATGGTTAGTATATAGATTTGTCATGTTGAGAGGAAGAACACTGTTGTTTTTGGTGGAGGTCAAAGGTCATTTGAGGTCACCAGAGGTCAAAAAACTTGAAAACATGATATCTGGAGATAGCAATGACTGACACTTTCCATATTTGGTGTATAGATTTGTCATGTTGAGAGGAGAAGCCCTATCGTTTGTGGTGGAGGTCAAAGGTCATTTGAAGTCACCAGAGGTCAAAAACCAAAAACATTGTAAACTCGATATCTCAAGTTAGCAATGACTGACACTTTTCATATGTGGTCCATAAATTTGTCATGTTGAGAGGAAGAACCCTATTGTTTTTGGTGGAGGTCAAAGGTCATTTGAGGTCACCAGAGGTAAAAATACAAAAACCTTGAAAAAAATAATGTGGAGAAAGCAATGACTGACACTTTTCATATTTGTTATATTGATTTATCATGTTGAGAGGAAGAACCCGATTGTCTTTGGTGGAGGTCAAAGGTCATTTGAGGTCACCAGAAGTTAAAAACCAAAAACCTTGTAAACAATATCTGGAGATAGCAATGGCCGACACTTTTCATATTTGGAATATAGATTTATCATGTTGAGAGGAAGAACCCTATTGTCTTTGGTGGAGGCCAAAGGCCATTTGAGGCCATTTGAGGTCATCAGAGGTCAAAAGCCAAAAACCTTGTAAACACAATATATAGAGATAGCAATGACCGACACTTCATTTTTGGTATATAGATTTGTCATGTTGAGAGGGAGAACCCTTTCATCTTTGGTGGAGGTCAAAGGTCATTTAAGGTCATCAGTGGTCAAAAACCGAAAACCTTGTTAACACAATGTGTGGAGATAGCATTGACTTACACTTTTCATATTTGGTATACAGATTTGTCATGTTGAGAGGAAAAACCCTATTGTTTTTGGTGGAGGTCAAAGCTCATTTGAGGTCACCAGAAGTCAAAAAGTGAAAATATTTTGGGGAGGTCAGAGGTCATCTGGGGTGAAAGAAGTCAAAAAGCTAAATTTGCCAAGAATCTTTAAGAAAATCCCATCATTTTGTACGGCAAGGAATCACGAGGCCTTTTGGCTTCTGGTTTGGTTAAGTCATAGGTCATTTGAGGTCATCAGGGGTCAAACTGTGAAAACCTTGTTTACACATGTCAATGAAGAAATAGTGGATACTCATCATCCTTAGTATGTATGCATTATGTCTAGAAGTAGAATCCTACCATCTTGGGGGAAGGTCACTGGTCATCTAGAGTCATTGGAGGTCAAACTTTAAAAGCCCTGTTAACGCATTATCTCATTCATGGTAGGGAGTTTTGATACTCTTCATATGAAGTATGTTGTTGGATTACATGAAGAAGAGGAACCTTATTTTTGGTGAAGGTCAAACATCATCAAGGGTCATCATAGGTCAAACTGTAAACCTTGTTAATACAATATCTCAAGGTATAGGAAGCATGGATACTCTTCTTCCTTAGCACATAGATGCATTAGGTGAAGAGGAAAAATGTTTTTGATGAAGGTTAAGGATATTTCCAGATAGATTGGTAATCGCGAAGCTTGGATGTTATTTAAATGTAGCATATAGATGCATTAAATATGATGAGGAAGAACCCCAAATTGCATTTGTGGTGGTTAAAGGCCACCTGAGGTCACTAGATATTTTATGCTGGTAAGCTCAAAAACTTAAAAATGCTTTGTTAACCCCTATTGAATACAAAAATGCAGTTGGTTGATGCTGTTTTGTGCATGGTGAGAAGTCATTTCAGCTCACCATTTGTCTAATTCTGAAAACCTTGTTAGTATGATCTCAAGGTAAGAATCATGATAATTACATGGTGCATGAGTGTGTCACATTGATTCAGAACATTAACATCTTAGAGGCTCTGTAGTTTTGAATAAGCTAAGGGCTTTTGAAATGAAATGTTAGAAACCTTAATGCATTTTAGCATTCTGGTTAACTGTTTTTTTTTTTTTTACCCAGCCTTTTAGTATTGTTTTTAGGGTACATTAAGATGGAGGGGACATTTTATTTTTTAGGTCTACTTGTTTGTGTTTCTGCTGGTTGATATTTCGTGCAATGTTTCACTGACAAGGAAATTTGGCACAACAGCCCTGTTAAGCTGTACCATGCTGTACATCTTATGTGCAGTGTATAACTAATACAGTAGTAGTTTTGACCATTATGCAGCACTGTGATGGTTTTGTATGACGTGTACACATCAAAATACTGTGTAGTACATACTATTATGGAAGGTGTTAAATGTGTGGCATGTGGATATTAATTATCTCAACCCTTTGTGTATTGTGCTAGTTAATCAAGTTGCTGTTACATTGCATGCATCTATAGTCAAGTGAGCTTAATGGGCGACACAATCTTAGCACTCAGAGTCCACGAAAATGTGATATATCTAAGCAACTGACTATATAATGTCTGCTAGAAGGGGAAGGTACTAGAGAACTTTGTAAATTTGAGATTTTGTCGTATTCTAATAGAGCTTTGTTTGTTTTTCTATGACTCATTTGGAGCTTGTTGTGAAAGGTGGCATGAAGCAGATTTGTTGATACCTGTATGTACTGTAAGTTGCTCTGATAGATCCATCCTCTGCTGAAATCACAAAAAGTGAAACTTATGCACTGTTGAAGGGACTGTCCATTTTACATCTTGGCCTGTTGAAAACTTTGAAGCATAGTACAATTGTATGATACTGAATTTAAAAGAGCAATGCATACAGTATTAACTTGAACCTAGGATTTTGCAGTAAAACAGTTACTTCTAATCTCTCTGCTTGTTATTTTACTTTCACACATTACTCACTTTGTTTTTCAAAGCACATCATCTCTTCACACTTAATGTTTATTATACACTAAAGGGCTTGCTTGACAGGAAACTTAATGCTTACTTTTTAACAAAAGTTTTGTCACGTCTTTTAGGCCCTCAACAGCATTTGCCAGTGCCCATCATTTTCACCATGAAATTGGAACAGGAGTGAAGTTTCATAGAATTTCAGACGGAGAATGTGGGGTGTCTCCATCCTGCCTCTGAGTGGGAGGGTGAGGGGGAGGATCAACCCCCCATTTCCCCCTTTATGGAAACATGCCTGCTTTGTACTCTTGTATCACTCTCCTGTTTGCATCAAGCTATTACTATCAACCTGATTTGGTTAAAGATGATTCTGGTATTTTTGCAGCCATACTAAATTTATACTGTACTTGTCTTTTGACTTTGGAGAATTTAATGTCAAAATGGGTGAAATCAGTCACAAAGTTTCTGGGTATCCACTGGCAACCAGTTGCACTTAATGTGACAATTTTTGGTTGACCAACACTGATTTAAAATGGTTTTCGCATTCTACCAGACAACCACTAAATTCATAGGCTGGATCACAGTGCCTCTGTGGTCTTCCAATAGTTGTGCAACATAATGGTCACATACAGGAAAATAAACTCAAAAACTGGGACATTTAAGAACCCTGAGAAGAGTGTTAACCCTGGTACAACAGTACAGTGTACCATACTTAATCCTTTGGATGTTAGTCAGCTATTTGGTCCACTTACTTTGTTGTCTAATTTCAGTTAAATCTCCTTCATTAGTTGACTTTATTCATGCGTTTGGAAAGATATAAAAATAGTGTCATTGTTTATTCAACATTCAAAGGTCTGTTATTGTTTGGCCAAGTTGAAAATATTAAAAGTGCTCTCATGAAACAGGGAAGTGACAATTTCCCTTCTATACAGAAATGCACATATATCTGTTCTTTGTATTCAGTCATGGAGCTCAGTGAATAGTGAAAACTACTCCTTCCTCCTCATTCACTTTCTGGTATGTATTTTCAGGGCTTGACAAAAGCCTCAAAAAGGGCATGGCAAAACTGTAGCTGAGATAAGGACACTGACACTGCAGCAACTTCAAAGTGATGCAGTGCATGTCATAAAAGGAATTAAATATGTATGTCTAATCAGTCTATCTGAAAAATTTAAGGCAAATATAGGCATTCATAAGGGAAATTCTGATTAATGTTGGCCATGTTTCATCAAAATAAAGATCATAACCACAAAAATAAGACTTGATTAGAAGCAGTGTTTCAAAGAAAAAGTGTCCTTCATTGAACCAGCCAGTGAAAGTACAGGGAGTACTTATCTAGTAGCTCCTAATATAAGTGATAAGAATACTACCCTGATTAGTTTTAGTTAAATTTGAGTATAATGTGTGTATCAAATTTCATAAGTCTATTTCATCAGCCAGTCAGAACGGAAGGTCGTTAGGTTGGTCATATTGAGTGGAAGTCCCTAGGGGACCATAGCTCCATAAGGGAGCAGAACTCCTTTGGGAGTATCGTTTTGGTTTCATCCCTTGGCTCTTCACCAGAGAGTCGAGGGGACTTTTGAAAAAGTACTGTAGTCTGTATTTTGAGCTAAATATTACAGTTTACAAAAAAATATTTATTTCTTGTTAAATGGTGTAATGGATACATGAAAAGGATTTGTAAAGTTAGAAGGCATTAGAAACTTTGTAATATAACGATATTACCACAATTATGAATTTTAGTCCTGGAATTTGAAAAGATAAAGCTGAATGGGAGAATGTGGATTTTAAAGACAATAGCTATGTGTATCATGATGTGTGCATTTCAAAGACACCTGAACACTACAGGTTGGTACAGAAAGAACACTAATGCTTGTTGATTAGTTCACATCACAAGACTTTCCTAACAGTTTCTTCAGAAAGTAATTTCAAAATATCCACTAAACATCCATGTGTACTTCTTGCTACATCTGTGAATTATTATTCTTATTGTAAACAAACAACCCTGGGTTAAATTGCCATTTCAAAGTTGCAATGCTGTTATTTTGTCTAATACCAGTATACGGGGACCGTAGAGGGAGAGGGGGAAGCAAACAGGTTTTTTTTTCCTTTTGTGTCACATAAAGGTTTGAAAATATCTTTTATAGTTCTTAATGAATGCTTGAATGAATGGATAGAGAAAATGAATTTGGATGTGGACAAGTCTTTGTGTCTTTTGATTCACAATATCTAGAATTTCTTGAGGAGAACCTCATGATTGCTAACTACTGTAAATTACTATGCAGCCACAGTACAGTATATGTACAATGCTTGCTTTCACACGCTTTTGTGTTAGGTGGGAAATTGCTCACCTATGTGTTCAGTAGCCTACTTTTTATGTTGTTCATGCATCTAGCTATACAGCTTCATGCATCTAGCTATACTGTACAGCTACTGTTAGTAGTCTACCATATCTTATTGACAATTCACTGTACAATAATAATTTTGCTAAGTATAGAAGAAGGTAAGCTTGGTAAACAGTAGTACACTACATGCATTTCTAGTAGTAGCACATCCAATATATGTGTTAGCGAACAAAAGTACTTCCCTGACAGCAGCATCAGTGTTACTGCTTTGTGGCAGTTATTATTAAACTGGAACTAAGCCAGGAAGTAGAGCACTTAAAAGATTGTGTACAATTGAACACATTGCAGCAATACCCTGGGGATTCAGGAAGGAAGGTTGTCACTCAATTGTTCCAGTTATATATAATGAATTTTGGCAGTCGTCAGTGTTACTTGTATGTTAAATTAAGCTCTACAATTATGACATACTGATAAAGTGTGTGTATATTCATCTATGGAAGAATTGTTTATTTTTGTCATGAAAATGAATTGTCATAAAAATGAAGTGTGGATTATAGCCAGATGTGCTTTTAGGAGCAACCACAAGAAAATGTGGTGGGAAGGTAGTGGGAAATGTGGTGGGGGAAAGAAGAAAATGTGGTGGAAGGGGAGGGGGGAGAATTACTGGAAAGGAGGGAGGGACTACTCGTACAGAAAATTCTGTTTTATGTACTGTACATGTACCATACTGTTGCATTTCTTCATTTTTGTGCCATTGTCCTTACGAGTATAGGAAAGTAGTACAGTAAGTACATGACAGTTCGGCCAGGCTGCCAGATGAAATCTACACTTTATGGCCGCACTTTCCTCCCAAATGCAGCCAAATTTGAGATCTACTATGCCTACATTATTACAAGGTAGAATTTTTCACAGCCTTATAATGACTTTTCATACCTAAATGAACATTGTTAAATTTAGGTAAGGCTAAATTAGCAATATTTGGCAGTGAAAATGGCCAAATGACAGCCCTGCAGTGCAGTACTATGCAAAAAATGGCAGTTAAGTAGTATTATTCATAATGAACAAGATTATGTATGAAATTAATTGGTATTTTAGTGTGTACCAATGAAACATAAAGGATCTGCAAGGAAGTCAAGGGTTTTCTGTACATAACCAATATGGCAAAAACATGTTCTTTACAGTAAAGTACAGTATAAGTATTAAAGGAAGAAACAGTACTACTGTATTCATGTGCACATGCCAGCTAGCTGCACATTGGCAGAAATTGACATCTACCCAGTCAGTATACATTGCACTGTAAGTGCACTGTGAAAGATGTGAACCCAGGCTCTTGAAGCCCCTGCATGTAGTATATGTACTATTGTAAGTCTTGATTTCAGGAAAACTTCATCGTTGCCAATTGTACAAATTGTTTTCCCTCATAGTTGTTGCAAAAAAAAAAAAAAAAAACTTCTCGAATTTGTTTTGTTTTGTAGGAAATTTAAAGTAGCCAACCAAATGTCAGAGACAAGTACGCAACAGTAACAACTAGAAAATGCAATATTGTGTTCAGTGTGCATGTGTACATGTAATTACCCCAAATGAAGGGAACAGAAAACACTGTAGCTCTATTAAAATCAGAGACACTGCATTTTCTCATATTTAAAACATAAATGTGATCATTCTCTTAAAAGGTTGCTATCATTTCAATTAAGGTGTTATTTGCATGGAGGGGAAAATGTGTTGGTGGTTGACATCTTACTGTTGTTAAGTAACTAATTTATTTGTTGGAAATATGTGTTCTTTGTTACAGTAGATGCAGTCATTCACTCCCCTCCTAGATCCTTCCCCTCCCTAATCTAATCATCACAGGTGGTAACCAGATGCACTCATTCACAACCGGTCTCCTTTGTGTGGGCATTCGGCTACCATATAGGCCATGTTCCCACTTGAACCCCCCATGCTGATCCCCCCAAGCTCAGTCAACTGGAAAAGTCTGTGACTAACCGCAAGAGCGTTCCCATTTCATCCCCTGCGCGAGATCTGATCGCCTTCTCCGGTTCAAGCAACAGGAAGTTGCATCATTGAAATTGTGTCTGTAGGTCGTGTTTGTTTGCACAAGTTTGTGTGGCGGGAGATATGAATAACAAGCTGCGCTCCGGAAGTGAGTAGATAGTTTGCTTTGATCTCGGGTCACCTTGATCCCCCGTTGTGTTCCCACTTGTTTTTTTTGATCGCCTGCGTGCGGTCTGATCCTCCCTGAAGGGGCGACCAAGCTCTCAAGATCTGATCTGTTTTAAGTGATCAACAAGCCTTTGTTTGGACAGGAAATGTTATCTTGGGTTGTGTATGTAGGGAGCTGCCTGGGAGGTTTAGGACACTTCTCAGGCAGTCAGATTTTAGCCTTCAAGCAGTTTACATCACATCATCTCATCTACATCTAGCCTTTAATTGCTGTAATGTATTTATGATCTGACATTGGAAGAAATAAATTATGGAAGCTGGAAACCTACTCATCTTGTTTTAATTGTTATTCCATCTTTGTGACAGAAATTTGGTAGATTTTCAACATTCAATTTCCTTCTGATTAATTAACTAGCAGACAAACCAGTGTGATTACTTTTTATCAAAAATTGAGCCCTGCAGGTTTAACACTATGTGCCTACTGTAGATCCAAGATTCTGTGTAACTGAATACTTAAATATTTTCTGGCAATAGAGTTTATCTTTTACGTAGCTGATTAAAACTAGCAAGTCGTGCAAATGGATTATATGATCATAGAACCCAGGAGATATATGCATGATCACTTTTTGATATATATGCTTGATACTAAAATTTACTAGGTGGCTACTGTAAACAGTTGTAACTAGGAAGGGTCAAAGTCAAGGAAAATCCATGTCTTTGTAACCAAATATTATAGGCACTGTCTCGCCATGCAGTGTAGCAATGCATAGGTACAGTATATTTATATAAGGCATAGCAGTATAATGACAATATTGAAAAGGAGTTAAGTTTCCTTGGCTTTAAGTTGCAGGAAAATTTGAAGGGCTTTCAATGTTGCCATAAATGTGTCTCACATATGTCCTGTTAGATTTCTTGTAACACTCTTAAGTCTATGGTCAAGATTGAGCATAAATATTATCAGAGACCGCGGAGGCAATTTTAAAGTGCTGGGGCTAATCATCGAGATGGCCCCATAAGTTCAGTGAAATAAATGCAGTTTAAGGCAGCCCAGGTGTTTCCTCCCAGTTTTGTTTGAAACCAAGAAAATACATTAATAAAGGACCATTTCATGAGGGTTCATGTTGGCTTGCAGACTCAGAAAGCAGGAAATGCCTTGGTATTAATCTACATTGCCTTTCCTTGCTTCCTATTTACATGTTTGTAGAGTTGTATTTCAAAATGTTACTCTATGTATTCATGCTATGTATATATTGGGGGTAAAGTGTATGGCGCAAAATAAGAACAGGGAAGGGCAAGGCCCATTGGCCTTTGTGTTTACTGAGATTTGCTTGGCACTGAAGTAAAGCAAGGGGGCACTAATGCCATTTTGATGTTGGTGTTGACACAGTGATTGAGATTACTATAAGTAATTTATTTGTTAGACTTTTTGATTCCTTGCCAAAGGCAGGTAAGGAATCTATGCGATGGTGATGTCGTGTGTATGTATGTGTGTGTGACGCCTGCTTGTAAACACTATAGCATAAGAAGCGTTACTCCGAGGGATCTCATACTTGGCATGTAAATTGCCCTTATTGAGTAGATGATCCCTAATGTTTTTGGTGGAGGTCAAAGGTCATTTGGGGTCACCTGAGGTCAAATGGTAAATACCTTGGAAATTGCTTGTAAACATGATATCTCCAGAAGGATAAATGTGAGGGATCTCATAGTTAGCATGTGGATTGTCCATTTTGAGTAGATGATCCCTATTGTTTTCTGCAAAGGTCAAAGGTCATTTGGGGTCACCAGAGGTAAAAAAGCCAAACTCTTGTTTAATACTATATCTCAAGAAGGGTAACTGTGAGGGATCTCATACTTAGCATGTAGATTGCCCATACTGAGTCGATGATCCCTTTCATTTTTAGTGGAGGTCAAAGGTCATTTGGGGTCAACAGTGGTCACAAGGTAAAAAACTTAATAAGTAAGGGAAAAATTCGCGAGAAACAAATTAACTTCCATAACAACCCAATCAACTGAACCCGTTGTACAAGAGAACACACACTGGAAATCATGTTGTTAGCCTGCGGTTTTGCCTTGTTATAAACACAGGGTTACACCAGTTGACGTGTGGTCCGTGAGACTATGCCTTTGAAGTGCCTAGCCAGTGCATTTTTTCAGAGCAATTTATTTATGCCTGAATGTGTTTGTTAACACAAGATATGCAT
>WURT03448507.1:0-32940 GCA_009936505.3 Holothuria glaberrima
AATGGTATTCAAAAGTGTGCTTTAGTGATTTTCAATTTTTCCCCTGCATGTCACACTTTAGTAACCCAGTATCATATTTTTACATATATAATAGGGCACAAGGTAACTGCTGTCATGCCTATAGGTTAATTTATGGACCTGTTACATCTGCCAGGTACAGGATGTAAAATCACTCAGTACTGTTTTATGGAGAAACTGCTTTTAAGCTTGTTTGACACAACAGTGTGTCTATTCAAGGGTATAGCTGTAATATAGTTGTTGAAAATAAAATGAATGTTATGTAAAAGCCTTCCTAATTGATAACATTTGAACTTAAGGATTTGTGAGAAGGAAAGATATGGACAGAATATACTGAGATAAACGGATGTTGAGAAGGGTTTCAGAAAAAAAAAAAAAGCCGGGGAGAATAATAATTAATTTTGTGATTAATTGCAAGAAGCTTCTTACAAAATGTGTTTTCCATGTGGGATTATCTTGTGGTTACTTGCCACAAAGTCATAGCCCCAGTGTTTAGTGTGAGTGCAATGAGTATGTTTACCCTACACGTTTTTACCCAAGAAAATGCATAACTCAGGCCTTAAAGAGCAGATGTTTTACAATGTTAAGCAGCCCTGACTTTCCGAAGAAGCCTGTGGGTTATAAATTACAACTCTTTGTTGGGTGGCTAACATACCAACTCAACAGATGGGATTTAATTTGCAACATTTCTTTTGAAAAGGGAAAACTGTAGACTGCTATTGGATGAAAGCCTCCCTTACATTGACCCTGGGAGGGATCAAACCCAGAATATCCTGGTTGCTATAAGCTTCATTACTTCAAGTACCACTGCCTTATCCACTCAGCTACAGCACTAGTTACATATAGTTTGCTGTAGATTTGTAGAATAAGGTAAAAACAAGGTCAAAAAAAGGTGGAAAGGTCAAGAAATTTTATATTCTTGAAGGTGAAAGAATTTTTGACAAATCTATTGTTACATTAATTTCAATAAGGTCAAAAAACGATTACAGTATAGTCATCTAGGTACTACAATTGAGGAAGAACAGTATTTGTACTTCAAGCTTTTAGTGAACTATGGATGTGAAATGTCCAAAAGAAAATTTCAGTTTCATAATAAATTTTAATTGTTTTCTATCATGTACTTGTATTTTAATGAATAAAGTTGTATTTTATATGCCTATAAACATATTGTACTTACAGTAAATTTCTGATGCATTTGTGGACCAAAATAGTTGTTTTGATAGTGGTAAGCATTCTTAAAAGATCAAGAGCAAGATCTTAAAATACTTTCCCCTTCCTTCTCACAGATTTTAGTAAACCACCTATTCCGAACCGCTCACCCCAAAAGCGCCCTCGTTCTTCACTGAGAAGATCCATTAGGGGGGATCATGATGAGCCTGATATGTTGGAGAGGTCACATGGGCATCATCTACAGGCAAAGGATGTGTCACATTACAGTAGTAGCACTGCAGACTCAAAAGACAGTGTGGAAAACCTCCTTCCTAGAAAAAGATCTCATCTTCAACAGTCATCATATGTATCAGAAGACGATGATGATGAAGGAAGGTCCTACCACCTGTCAGATATTGTGTCTTCCCCGAGCATGGCTGGAGTTTCTCACCAGTCAAAAAAATCTTACAATTCATTGCAAAAGAACTCTAGGCCTCGATCCAGGTCTCCTTCACACAGAGAGCGCTCCAGGCCGCTGTCCAAGTCTCCTTCACGCAGGGAGTACTCCAGGCCACTGTCTAAGTCTCCTTCACACAGGGAGAACTCCAGACCACAGTCTAGATCTCCTTCAGGCAGGAATAGGGACAGTCAGCAATCCAGATCCAGTCAAGTCTATGAACGCTTGAGAGAAAGGAGGGAAAAATTGAGCTTGCTGAGGGAGCAGCTTGGTATACAGCATCCTAATCCTCCACCTGCTTTCCCAGCTTACCATTCTGAGAGTGAAGCGGTCAATAGTGATGTGGAAGACATCAAGAAAAATATTAGAGAGCTGAGGAGGAGAGGGAGGTCAGCTAAATCTTTGGTTTCTATGGAATCTGCCCAGGAAGGTAGGTCTCATCAGTATTGAATCTTGTGGGTTGGAATAGGTGAAAAACATCAACTAAAATAATAGTACTATACAAAATAATTGTGTTAGTTACAAAAGAAGTTCTTCTTGAAATGAAGTATTGTTCCACAATGGGAATTGTGTAACAATTATTGTTTTGTCTTTACCCGGAGGACTGGGATTGGGGACTTATTGGTAGTATTCTCTGTATGTATTGCTATGGTGTCATCAGAAATTTAGTGCATATTAGTGTCTGAGCCATAGATGTAGCTTTTCAACAAAGTATTTTAACAAGTCACTTGTGTACCAATGCAAAATGACAAACAGATGTTATAAATCATTGAAGCTCTTCTCATTTTGAATCATTCTGTTCCCATTGCACCAATCAAACCTCAAGCCCTTTATCTTCAAAATGAAATTCTGGTCATTTAATTGACTTGTGGAGTTGCCAAACAAAATCCAGCTTTAAACAGTTTGATAAGTGTTTTTTAGACATTTGCCCTTCATTTGACAAATTGTTGTGTAAACATGATTTATTAGAGTGTGCAGATGCCAGTGGCTTGAACTTACACCTCATCTCTATCAAATTTGCTTTGGGACAAATGAAAGAGGTCAGGAAATTGCATCAGATGGTTGAAGCTGTACAGTACCAAGAACAATCAAAGCTGAAGTATGAAAGGGGTCATGCAACGGTCATTTGCAGGTGGTTGTAGTTTGTCCCTTGGGAAGTTAATATTGCCATATCCTAGAATAAAAGTTGCAGGGACTCAAGTGTATATCGAAGAGCATAATGGTAGGAAGTGGGAGGCACTAAGGCCCCACGTCAAAAAAGTGGTGGGACAAAAGAAAATTTTTGTCTCAGTTTCCCCACAGTTCAAGGCAGAGAAACCCCATATTTGTTCACATTGTATAAAATATTGGTCAATAATTTGCAGTAATTTTGCTTAAAAGTTGAACAATATATCTCACCAAGTTGCTTCTAAGGGCCCTCAAATACTCAAAAATTTCCCAATGGGGGGAAAGGTTATCCCTCCCTTAGACTCCTTCCACAGGATGGTGTTCCAAAGCATTCAGCCCTCCACCACCACCTGCACAACCACCACCTCACCTCCCTCCCCATACCCCATCTGCAGTAAGAACAGTTTCCTACACCTATATCAAAGAGATGTTGGAAGGTAGTAACATGCATGGTGTTTCTATGCCATTTAATTCCAACTTTGTGTTTTTTAAGATGGAATGTTGCTTTTTTCATCATTCTTTATCATGTTTTGATCTTGTAGGGAGTTTTCATCCGGGCCCGTTATCTGTATCTTCCTCTATGCCATCAATCAATGGCCCATTTGATGAGCCCAGCAGACACCCCAGATTGCAAGGCCCTGATGACCTTGAAAGAGGCCCAGCTTGGTCTGAAAACAGACTCAGAGACCCAGAAGATGCAATTCTCTTAAAAAGCCCTCATTTCAGTGATCAAAGACGTCAAGCTAAGAAGAGCCGAAGAAAGTTAAAGGTTTGGACAGAAGCCAAGTTTTTGGGACATTTCATTCGTTTCAACAGAAAGATCATTTCCATTAACAGGTTTAAGATGAATTGTGTAAGATAATATAATGGAAATCTAATGAAAATTTTATGGGCACTAATTTCAGTCAAAGAATCTCCTTTGACCATGTGAGACTCTAACATGGTGCTGGACAGTGGCAGAGCATCCACATAGTCAGAGGGGTTACTTCCCCCCCCCATCTGATGAACTCAAATCGCCTGTCAGTGCCCTTTTTAGGTTTTTACCATATTGAGGTGTAGGGTATCTTCCTACTTCAAAGTGCCCCTACAGGCCATTCTCGCCCCCTCTGACTGATTTTCCTAGCTCCGTCTCTGGTGCTGGAGAATAATCAGGGTATGTTTTCGCTGTAGAAGGGTTGTCTCTTTACTATGACTTTTACCCATAATATTATAAGAAAATAATCAAAGGTTTAAAATATTTTTCCTCTCAGAAATTTTTTGGACCTGAATTTGTCATCATGAGTAGCTCTCCAAATGAAACTATAGACATGGTACCATCAATGATGGTGAGTATCTTTTGTGCTTGCTCTTCTGATTGTCAGATTTTTATTGTATGTGTTAATACGTCATTTAATCTCTTTTAACTTCATTGGAGAAGAAATGGTAATTTGTGAGATATAAAGTATTTTAAACATTATTTTACAGTAAAAACATTAAGAGTAGACTACATAAAGACTGGTATGAACCTTTCATTTTGGAAAGTGAGAATAGGGGAACAGGGTGGGGGTAAAGAGCACAGATAATTGGAATGCAGTTGTTAAACTGTCATCTTAAGGAATTTGTTGTGATCCATTCAATTGTCTTTCCCAGTCAAAGACCAGCTCTTTCTCTAATTATTTCATGTTCTTGCACAGTGTAAAGCTGGGAAGGTACCACCAGATAGAAAACAGATCACCGTGGTGTTATTGAATGGAAAATGTCTGGATTTGATGTGTGACCTGGGTACTTCTGGACAAGAGTTGTTTGACATAGTTATATCACATCTGCAGCTCACAGATAAATCTTATTTTGGACTTGCCTTCATTAAAGGTAACTACACCAATTTGTAACATTTCCTTACGTCTAACACTTCCCTTGATCTCCTCAGGCCTGTAGTGAATAATGCATCACACCCCCTCTTTAAGATGGCAACAAAAAAAAAAAAAACAAAAAAAAAACAAAATTATGAGAAACTTTATTGTCCAGTAAAAGCAGGCCAACAAGGCTAATGTTAAGCCTAGCCTTGGTCAAAATTCTAAATATTTTGCTAATTATGAGTCAGTGTTAGGAGGCTTTACCACCTGGACCCCACAGTGTCACACTTTGCTCAAAAAAGTCATTAGATAATAATTATTTCCATCAGCAAAAGTGACACTCCCAAATTCTAAATCCTGGCTACATGCCTCATTCCCCTGATCAGTTATGTCTCAATCTAACATATTTTCCATGTAAAAACTTTGCCCCTACACTTTTGTCATCTGTATCCTTCGATCTTATTTTATACATGAGAGGAATATTTTTTTCCTTGAAGGGTATTGCTAAGAGATTGCCTATTTTTTCATCATTTTACTAATGGTATGAAAGGTATGTAGGGGACAGGGGGTCAAAAGACCCCTGCTTATGTTTTCAAAGTGTTATAAATAATGATTTTTGCATGAAAAAATCACCATTTTCAAAACTTGTCAAAAGATGCTCTGAGAGTCCAGGAGGGGTCCAAAGACCTGTTTTATATACAGTACCCTTGTAAAAAAGAAGAATAAAGTGGATTACCTCTCTAAGTGACTGCTTAATCGTAGCTTTTATCTACAGGCCTGACTGACCAGCTTTCTTTTCTTCTAGTCTCTCTTTTAGGATAGTAAGTTTTCTTTTTTTGTTAGTAAGGTGGCCTGACCTAGATATACCGAGCTTTTGCCAGGTCTCCTCCACTTTTGCTTTGATCATGTATTTTAATTCTCACTACTGCCTTATTTTCTTTTCTAATGCTGTAATAAACATACATGAGTTGTTGTATTTTGTATTGCATTTGTACCAAAGTGGAAATAAACAGTGTCAAATCAAATTCTAAGGAATTTGTGGATGTATACTTCATGTAAGCCAACCTAAAAAGTGAATAGACAGGTTCTAATCCTATTCACTTCAGGTTATTCACCCTAATCATTTCCCTTGAGGTGTGTATTCACCTCACTTTGAAGTAGCATTACATGAATTGTCTCCTCATTCATACCTTGAAATTGTTCTTTAACTGAAATAAACTGAAAATTTGAGTTTGTTACACTTTGAAAATGCGTATGTGCATCTTTGATCCTCTCACTTTCCCCACCCCCCTCCCTCCACTCCTGCCATGTACATTTTGTGCTTTTCTGAAAATTATGAAGGCCGGGTTCGATTCCCAAGTCGATTCATATCAAAGACTTTAAAAATGGAACCTTCTGCCATTGTGCGTGATGCTCTGCATAAGCAGTGGAGTAAGGGAAAACAAGCCAGTGAGCCACAACTGGAAAAAAGGCTGTGGCCGGCTCGACTTGAACCAATTGGTTGGAAACTGGGCCGTTAAACTTCATCTAACTAACTAACTGAAAATTATGAAAAAGTGGGTGATCCTTAGGAAGGCTTACCCATCATCAGAACTTAAATTTTGCTATTTCTCACAAAAAAGCTAAAAATATGTAAAGCTCTACCCTAATAGAATTTAAAAATATTGCAAAATGGAAAGGGCTTTATGTGCTAAATGTTAGAGGTGCATTCTCAGTTTTGTGACTGTGTCCGTTTAATATTTATCTTTAATTAAAGTAGCATACTATGTTTACATTACATCAACATGGCACTGCCAGATAATGTCTTTTATCATTAACTAATCATTCATTCTCACCAAAATCTATGGTAGTAGTTTTTATTTCCAAAGCTATTACACATTACAAGACTTGTGAAAATTGAATCATTCAAAAACTGGAAAACTGGGATAACAAATTGTTTGTGAGTAAAAGATTTTCTTTGGGAATCTTTTTTCTCAGCAATAATGTTAATACCAAGCTATGTAATTTTGAGTTTCCTATCATCCCTTCCACAAATCTTGGTATTAAAGGAATGAAACTTTTCTGTCTTGCAAATGCAATAATTGTTTGTAAAATCCACCTCAAGAGCAAAGAGCTTAGCACCTGAGAAATAAGATTTGGACCTATGGTAACAGTTGCTATTCAAAGAAAGATGATAGAGCTTTGCTTAAGTGAGGCTTCTTCAAAGTTTGAAAGAGAATCTTAGAACAAATGACTAAAGGACAAACCTGAGTGAATCGTAAAAAAGATTACTTTGATGCCTATTTCTAAATCATTTGCAGAATTTGACAAGTTGCCAATGACCTCACTTTGTGGTTTTACTCAGATTTTGTGTCTGTGGTGAATGGATTACATCGAAATTGGTATTCTAAAACTGTTTACAGGTGAACTTTTCACCACCCACCAGCTCCAGTGACTCTTCTTCTCTTGGGTCTTACATTTGGGTTGTATTTTACCCTTAACATTTTGATTGATCGCCGTGAACAAATCATACATACAATTTCTACATGAGTAAAAACAAGTGATGTATAGCGATAGCACTAAGTTGGTCAGCTTATTCCACTCAAAGTACAGTATTTAAATGTCACCCATCCTTAGGTCATTGACGTAAAATTTAAATTGTGCATAATTTGTGGTTAATTGAGAAACCTTCAGTTTGGTCGGTATGCACTAAAATGAAAATGCCTTGCAGGGGAGAAACTTATCAAGAAGGGTGATCTTTAAAATGGACATCTGAATCACATATCAAGATTGTTATTCTAGAAAAGATTTTTGTGAAAGCAACAGCTGAGTTTGCATGAGTTACTAAACAAAAGATTTAATGGCTTGAAGATAGGTTATACTGCAACCTAAGTTTTTTTTGGTTTCATTTTCTTTTGGGATTTAAAAGAAGCTGGCAAGGAGAGAGTTATTTACATTGTCAAGAGTGAAATATGAAATAAGAGTAAGATTGGAACAAATTCAAGTCTGACATATATACATTTTACATCTTTTATGAGGACATCAATTTGAAGAGGTCTTGATGAGGTAGTTGTCTCCTTGCAGAGTGCATTCTTCAGTTTCTTTGTAAAATGGTGCATATGTCACTTATGATGGGGTTGTTGCTGAACTTTACTGTGTACTGACTGTAAAGTTATCTCAGAAGAGCATAGTTTGTGTTTAATACGTCTGGGAAATTCAAGTATCTGTATGCCATCAAGAAAACTTTTTACATAGCTATCAACATTTCAGGATTATTCAAACTTTTTGTTGTTCTTGGGATTTGTAACTTGGGGAATAATTTGCTTCTTGTGCTGGCCTGTCAGCTAGCTGGCCAGCCAGAAACTAGCATGCCGCTACATCTGTGATCTGTGTTTAGGAATGAAATGGTGCAGTTGGATCACACATTAGAACAATTGATAACCATTCTTGGTTCTTCACTCTAATTGCCAAGAGGGCCCAGTAAATTCTGTATTCCACAAATTGTTATTCTATATTTGGGGATTTTGCTTGCAATATTGCCAGCATTATCATTTGGCCATTTTAGTTAATGAATCACAGACATTGTAACTTTGACACATAGAAGCAGATTTTCTTCCCCTTTAATGATTTCAACAAAGTTAACTTTCAGCCCATTTGACAATCTCATCAGTTTTAGCATTTCCCACAATATAGTTTCATCTCTCAAGGCAAGTTCTCTACTGCTGTCACTGTATTAGCTATTAAGCCTTTTCAAACAATCTTCTGTACACACTTGTTTGTCTTTGAGTCTTTCTTTTTACCCATGCTTTGGTGAAATATGCAATGTACACTACATTCTATTGGTCTACACAGGTCATTAACTAGTCAGCATGGCTCACATACATTTTGGAGAGTGAATTTGCCCCTTTTTTTTTTTTTTGTCAATAATGTACTATGGTCAACCACAAATTTAAGACATGTCACTGTGAATGTAGTTTTTAGATAGTGAGAGTCTGGCTGAAATTAATTGTGATTGCAAATAAGAGTTGATTACCCTAAATTCTGGTTCTGCTTAATACTGTTATTTGTTGTTTCATTGTGATTTTACAACTGCTAAAGGGAAAAGACCAGTTGCTACATATTTTAGGGGGAAACATCAGCAAAGTCTAATAAATTTCCTTATATTTCCTTGTAAAAGTTTTCTGATAATTATTGAAAGAAGAATATTTCATTTTACACATAAAAACATGAATTGAACAAAGTAGTACCAAAACCATTGTCATGTGACTTAAACAGAATCAATTATAAATTAGGATACCCTGATACACTAATAGACAAGCTGGAAAATTAGATTTTGCTGTACCCTCTAGTGCTACAGATCCATTCCACAGATATTTTCTCACATATACAAAGGTTTGAAGTGACTGTTTTCTTGTCTTCCACAATTTAAAGTCCTACTCTCTAACCTTTTTAGTCAAAGTTAAAGAGATAAACTTCAGAGAGAACTTTTTCTAAAGGAAATTCTCTTTGACCCCTGTCTGATGTGTAGAGAAACTTGTATAATTTTAAACTTGTAAATTGTGCATAATTAAATTGCATGTACAACCTCTGTTATGGTACACTTTTCTCAGTGTGCATGGTAAATCGAAGTTCCCCGACTTACTTATTCCATTTTGTTTGACTGCATTTCCCCTTTAATGTCTTTTGTAACAGATGGAGAGTACATGTTTCTAGATCATGAAGCAAAAGTCTACAAGGTGGGACCAGAGGTTTGGAGGGCAGAGGCAAAGAAAGCAACGCCTCGTTCCACGGTATCCAGAGAAAAATTCACCCTCTTTTTCCGAGTGAAATTTTACGTGGATAATGTGAATATCTTGAAAAATTTGTGAGTATCATGAACACTTGTGACATTGACTAATTCCTTGTCCATTTTTATGTGTGAAATTTTTGATGTTGCCATTTGAATAATTAAAAAGATTTGTTATGGAAAATTGCTTTATATTAGCTAGTAATTATTTCATTTATTTTATCACAGAAAATGGATTATCAGCTACAGATGTGTTAAGTAGATATAGCAGTAGTGAGGATGTTTCAAGTTGCTTTTTTTGTAAAAAAAAAAAATTGTAAAAAAAAAAAAAAACTATTTTGTATTCGTCAGAGATGACCAGGCAAGGCATAATTTGTACTTACAACTTCGAAGAGATATCCTGGAAGAACGTGTCAGGTGCAAGGAACCAGAGGCTCTTCAGCTTGCCTCTTTAGCTCTCCAAGTTGAGATGGGCAAGTATGACCATGATGGCATGTCTCAGAACTACTTCCTCCCAGAACACTATGTTCCTGCTGGTATCATAGAAAGTATGGGTGTGACCCCTATCAGGAGGAAATTACCGGTGCTACATCAGGAACATGAAGATATGTCAGAAGAGGATGCAGAGTTTGAATATCTTTTGGTAAGGGATGATACATAGTACGAAGAATGTTTTGACAGAATGCTTGGAATTTGCAAAAATAGGGAGAAGTATTTATCTTTGTTAACTTAATAAGATAAATATCATTAATTGGAAGATTATTGCTGTAGGGGGCTTGTGGAATTTCTATGAGTAAGGTAGGACATTCATCTATTAGGTGTCGGGAGTTGTGAATTTTTTCACAGAAGGGGGTAGCTCAATACCATTTGGACAGTTTTCGCAGTTGTTTCTTTGTGTTAAAGTTAGACCACTTTCCAGCAGGAAGACACATTATATTCACACTTTTCTCACCAAGAGGTGTTGCAACACAGGCTCTTTTTCCTAATATTCACTTTAAGAGAGTGTCCTTGTCTTTTTTTCAACTGAACTTTCAGACAAATTGTACCACAGAATACAAAGATAAGTGACTTCAGCTTGGAATGTTAATATGGAATGTGTCATTTTGTACTGTAACCATTTTCTTTGTGTATACAGGAAGCAAGAAAGTTATCGGAGTATGGAATTCATTTCCATAAAGTTGCAAAATCCAAGAAGTCATCCAACCAGGCAGTTTGGCTTGGAATTTGTGCCAGAGGAATCATAGTGTATGATAAAACTGGAGCACGTCGTTCCCAGATACATGCCCATCCATGGCCAATGACAAAGAAAGTTGCTTTTAAGGTCAGAATATTTTTGTTTCTCAGAAATAATTGATGTATCTAAATTGGAGAAACTTATCAAATGAATATTTTAGCAGATATCAAATACTTTTCAAACACAAAACAGTCAAGATTTTCCCCCAAAATCCTTGGTGTAATCATCAGGATATCGGCATGTGTGCTGAGACGTACACCGGGAACCCATTCAGATAATTAGACTTAAGGTGTTGCAATAATGGCATGTTTATTTGTTCTAGAGGGTGCTATTCAACTTTAAAAATATCTTGAAGAAAGAAGGATAAGTTACAACAAGATGCCTATTCTTAGAAGGAAGTTTATTTCATTAGATTTATTTCTTGCATGTATTTGCAATGTAACTTATTAACATTAAAATCTGTGTTGCATTTCAAATTTATAGCGCAAGAAATTCATCATTGAACCCAATGATTCATCTGGCTGCAAATTTATACACTACACTGACAACTACAAAAAGTAAGTCATTCATGAACATTTATCCTCAGAATGTGTTAAGGAGTTAGAGATTTTTTCTAATTTGCTTCTTAAAGATGATTTATATCCTTTTTCCTGTATGTGGGGGGTAGTTCAATTATTTTTATTGGTGTAAATAAAATATTGGATTTGTGCTATTTTGATGAGTGTAGTACTCTGGTGTTTGGGGTAGCCAGGCCCATAGCCAAGTGGGGCCAGGGGGTGGCACCCCTTAGAATATCACTCCCTAGACAAGTCAAAATTAATATAGCCTCAATGCATTTTAGTCACCTCCCCCTGGATAAATTCTACCCGCCCCCCTTCAGTATCTTATTTGGCTATGGGCCTGGTGGTAGTACCATTATGCAATATCAATTGCATCTGACTTAGTGCATACCTAATCCACCCAAAGATATTTCAGCATGCTCAAAAGCTTGAAAGAAGGAGTCTCCAAAAGTATTAATGTAACAGAATGTGGTAACTGGTGAAAGAAAATGATCTGATTCTATGGTCAAATGACTGTCTATTTTTATTGCAGGGGGAAGTACCTATTGCAGCTTTGTAAGGTACAACATAAGTTCCATATGACTATGAGAAACAAGGCACAGATTTCACAGAGGTTCCATGAAGGTGAGCTGTGATGGCTTCACAGTTACAAACTGTACTTGTAGTCATGATTGTAGCTTAGCCAAAAGTAGTGCTAGCAAGCTTTGGACAATTTTTTTTGTTCCTGCAGCTCCTTTAAAAGAAGTTTGAATTTCTCTTACTTATTTCACATTTGCTGAACAAAAGTGTACAGGACTAATGAAATGATCGGCATTTAGACATATGCAGCATTAAAGTACTCGCTAAGGGGAAACACTTTAAGAACTAAATGTGTAAAGTTCATTTACTCTCTTAGTAAAACCTGTTTGGGTGAAGATGAATAGAATTATAAATGCAGAAAAAAAAAAAACTTCAGACTTGGACAGACAAAATATAGAGCATGAAAGAGCTCAGAAATAATTTTTAGGAACAGGACCCTTGAGAACAAAAGAGCATCGTCAATTTTTTTTTTTTTTTTTTAAAGAGCAAGTTTTGGATCTTTACAATTCTATAAGATGAAATTAAATAACAAATTGTGTACAGCTGTTTGACTTGTGAAGAGTCCAGTAGTTTATATATTTAATCTTTGGTTTTGGGTTAACCAGAACCTTAAGGTTAATATGTGTCATTTTCATTGTTTTTAACTGGCATGTAAGGACTTTTTTTGTACATCTTATTAAGGTTGATTTGTTGTGTATTCATTGCAAAAATTTTTCTGGTAGTCTGCCACATACTTGATTTGAATCATTTGAATGCATGATCTTTGTAAAGGTTTTCACCTTAATAAAGCTCTTTTTATGTCTTCTGTTGGCAGAGTATCCTTCTCCTGTGAAGTACGGCAGTCCCCAACCTGTGACTGAGTTTGGTTATGATGTTCACTTCAGTGATGATGAGGATGAACACTATGATGATCATGATGATGATTATGGGGAAGATTATGATCTTCATATCCATCGATCAGATGCTTCTCCAAACAGATCAGAACCAGCACTTAATGTGTTGAGGGAGAAGAATACCCATCAGGCTCACCAGAGGCCCCAGTCTCATATGGAAATGAGGGTGGGGGAGACCCTTCCAAGCAGGGGTCGCAAAGGTCAGAGAGGGGCAGGTTTAAGTTCACATCTCACAAAGGCAAGGAGCGTTGACACTGGTCGTCAGATATTAGAAGAAGATGATGATCCACTCCTAGGTAGAGGGCGTCCTCTTAGAAGCCAAGGCAGATCTCAACCAAGGGAATATGACTCATTCTCAGAAAACTATAGTTCACAAGAAGACGAGATGGAAGTTGGTCCAAGAACAGAATCCAGACGGCAAGAAGTCCTCTCCAGAGAAAGGCTGGCACCAGCATGGCCAGAAGTTCAGAATGAAGTGGAGGCAGAAGGACCATATGCTACCATTGATAGTATCATACAGAAAAAGAGGTAAGGTAGAAGGGAATAATCTGTGCAGAGAGTCACAAATTATAAAGCAGAAAAATTTAGCTTTAAGCCTGAAATTTTGCAGTTTTAATAACATGTTAAAACTAGTGAACAAATATTTTAGTAGTTTCATGCAAGTTCTCAATGATGTAATTTTTGCATCATTTCTACTGCTGCCAAAAGTAGCTAAGTTCCAAAAGGAACCAGCTATCATGAAGTTAGTGACCCCCTAATTGTAAAATGTAATCCTCTAGGGGTTCAAAAATATGGTACATTAGTAACCTGCTTTGGAAAGATCTTCAGCTCATGCAGTGGCAGTGTTTGTAAAGAAGTATAAAGTGCTATGGTGGAAAGTTTTAAGTTAAAAGATTTATTCTTCGCTTAGTATTGTTGATTTGACAAAAATACATAATCACTTTGTCTATAATGCGCATCATGCTGTTATTTCTTGTAGGTTATCAAGTCACTGGTTTTTTGTCTGTCTGTCTGTCTGTCTGTCTGTACAAAATATATATGCAATATGTTTCAAAACTTTTTGCAAAGTTTTGACTTAAAATTCAAAGACCTAAGTTATTGCTTTTCATAAATTCGTCTTGCAGAGAATCTCAAAATCAGAACTCCACCATAAACAGCATGTCTCATTCACACGGTACAGTGGATAAACCATATGTCATAGGTAAGTACATAAAAATGTAGCATGCCAAAATCTGGGATTATCTTGGAAGAACTTTAGCCACCCTTTTTAAAATTGCTTGCAAACATATGAGGAGCAGTCTTTATGCAGTAGTAGGAAATTAATCATCTTGAAGCCTTGCAAAATTATCCATGAAACTTTCTCTATGTGAGTATATTTCTATATTCTATGTAGTGAGCAGGGTGTGTGTAAGCCCCATATCCCACAAAGATTGCATCAGTCAAGATTTCAAACTGGTATGTACTTCAAATATACTGTCAAAAGACTGTGTGAATCTATCACAGCCCTAGTTCCTCATGTGCAACAGAGTTTCTATAGACTACTGAAACTTTGAGAACTTTGTAAGTCTTAAATTTTAGACTTGTCTGAAAAATTGAAAATTTTACTGCTTACTGAAGTTAAGATAATGTTGCTGTATTTGTCCATGGTGCACATATATAAAAAAACAATGCAAGTGCATTTTATTTTCTTCCCAACATTATTTGTTGTAGTTGGGTCTTGTAAAGGTCATCTTTGTCTTGGGAGGGTCTCCAGTATCTAGCATGGTTTGTAGCTTCTTGAAAAGTCTTTGAAAGTTGGTGAATAGTTTTAGGTCTTTGAAAGTCTTTGAATTGTCTGTTAATTTCAGCAATAAGCAGATCAGGCCTTGAAAAGTCTTTGAATTTGGCCTTCTTACTGTTTCATGTACAGTATGAAGTGTCTGTGTAGAATGCAAAATTTTGTCTTAATTTTTAGTAAGTATCAGCCTTGTCTATACATCCTCTACCTTCACATCAAATATGCAGATCCCTTTGATAATGCAAGTCTTTGCTGCTTCCTGCAAAAAAATTACACTTCCCAGCCCTGTAAATGAATTTATGCCAGTAATCATTTACAGAGCACGGAAAGTGCTAGATACCCGACTAAGTTCTGTATTATGTCCAGTCGAACTGTGCAGCTGAAATACAGAACGGCAAATAACCTTCATGGCTAGTTAATTTTGTAGCGATGGGTAGAACCATGAAAATGATTCGTGTCTCCCACTCAGCCATGCCGTCTAGTACAACCAAACAAACAGATTTACAGGTTAGTTCACGTATCCCCAATGTGAGCCTGCATATTCAGCTTCATTGCACATATATAGTCCTCCTGCAAAGAGTCAGTATGGCATGGCACACCATGCCTTGTACAGTATATCATTGAAATTAGTACATGCGATGAACGGTTGCCCAGCCTATAATGTAATGGCCCATATATCTTGTACAAAGAGTCTGTGAAAAGTCTTTGAATTGATTTGACCCTTTGTGCTATGAACCCTGTCTAGAGATCCCTGTTGCATGAACGTAAACTTTTACTTTATCATGGAAATTGTAAAGCTGGGAAGTTTGGTCTTTGTGATTGTTTTGGATAAGGAAGACTCTGCAGTTTCAAAGAAATGGTAACCAATTATCTGTCAAGATTGGACCTCATGCAAAGTTAAAGAAATTACAAGTTGGTAGATCAACATTGATTTTTCATATTGGCAAAGTAGACACAAAGTATAGTATTTAGTGCACTAACACTTATTTTTTGTTCAGCATTTGGATTCTATGAATAAGAACGGTGCCAAGTTAATGATTCTTTCCTGCTCAGGGAAGGTATTTTGAGCCCTAAATTTAATCAAGTTTGAAGAGAAGAATTATGGAATCAAAAGTTACCTTTTTTTCATTTCTATTTCAAATATCAGATGCCAGTATCCACACAAGGGAGAAGTCATATCAGAAACAGACTAAGACCAGTCCAAATGATACTCTAAGTGAAACACTTCAGGACCGCTTGGGGACCATGCAGGCTCCTGACGTCCCTGAAAGGGATATAGTAATTGTGACCTTGAAAAAGGACCCTCTACATGGTCTTGGTGAGTTATTATATATATTGAGTGTGTTACTCCCTCCCAAACAGTCTTGGTAGGTTGGTTACTCCTTAAACCCCCTCCTCTCCCCTCCCCTCCCCCTCCCCTCTCTTTCTTATGTTTTGACACCTGGGCCCTGTTTCATAAAGGGTTAAGATAGATCTTAAGTTTGATTTAAATAGGATGACTGCATGACAGATCAAACTTAAGATCAATCGCAACTCTTTATGAAACAGGGCCCTGGACCATTATGACCATGCTCCAGTATGTTGGTCAAAGTGGACGCTTTCAATGTATTGTTTGGATCTCTGTAATTGAAACAGAAAAGTTTGTTTTACTGTTAGATTTGATTTCCATCTTAGCTAAGCTGAACTTAACACTATCAATGTTCTGCCTAAGATTTCTAAGTGCAGGGCTTATTTATACCCAATCTGGGGAAGTGGCATAAGTGGAGTGAAATATTTGAAATTTGCAAATACCAGATGGAGCATCAGTTGGGTTTCTTATTGCTTAGCCCTGGGCTGTACTGTTTAGCTCAAGTTCATAGCCATGTACTTGTCAAGTACAAAACATCATGTTTTACTTGAGAAAATGCAGATTTTATGTGCGAGTAGACTGAAGATGTATAAAGAAGATATCTATTTTTGTTACATTTTGTTTAGAAAAATTTGCTGCTAGATTAGAACCATGCTGGAGTGAAAAAGAAAATGACCCATTAGCACATGTCATTTGTACTTAACAGTGAGGTCTTTAACAGCCCTTTTCGCATATGAGCCTGAGCCTGACTCAAATTAGGCTGCAGTAGACTGCGTTCCTTACAAAAGTGAAGTTGCTGAGTTAGGCATTCTTGTAAATATTTATGACTGACTCCATCAATCAGGAAAGCTCCTCTGAAAAAGCAAAAGTGTTCTGAAAAAGCAAAAGTGTTACAGGATAAATGGTGGCTTTTATTATGACAGTGGGATATGAGATGGTTTAAATTGTCTGTTGATGAAACACTCAACAAAAAACTTAACATTCATCAAGCTATGACAGTCAAGTGTTTAATATTACATTGCCAATAATTGAAATGCTCAAAAGATTAGATGTTTTTAAGGACGAAGATTAGATTGGGTTGGCTACATTTTTCAGGGGGCAAGATATGTATAGGCAATAGTAAAGTAAATTTGCTAGGGATTGAAACTTTTTAGGGGGTAGCCCCCCTTGGCTGCCCTTTATTTCAGGCCTGGGAGGCAATATTTTTAGCCATGAAGATAATATGTAGTGATATTTTGTATGTTGTCATTTACTGTGCAGGTCTCACCATTGTTGGTGGTGAAAACTCTGGTAGCTTAGACCTTGGGATATTTGTGAAGGAAGTTTCGGAGGAGGGCCCTGCCTGCAGGGATGGGAGGATCTTCCCTGGGGATCGGATCATCTCAATCAATGGACAGAGCCTGGAAGGTGTCCGTCACAGGGCTGCTGTTGAAATTATTCAGAAGACCTCAGATGTTGTTCAACTTATTTTATCTCAACCAAGAAGAAGCAGACAGAGTGAGTGTGTTGTCAAGTATTTTTCAGTGATTATAGTGTTAGCATTTAACAATTGTATTCAAAGTGTATATTAACCCTGGTCAGCTGCAACTTGTCCAAGAAATAACCCCTTCAAGGAATTTTAGTCGAAGGGGAAGTATATATTACCCCTGATCATGCAACAGCAGTTTGTCCAAGAGATAACCCTTTCAACTTATTTACAACTTGACTACACCTGAAGGATAAGTAATTTCACCACATGGGTGGATTTGAAGCAGTACAAGATAAAGCATCTTGGCGAAGCACACAGTGTGATAAACTGGTTAGAAAATGAACCAGCAATCCTTTGACCACATATGTAGCATGTACACTTCTTCCCCATGGGAGTCACCCTTCTCTCTTTTAAAATGCAAGAACACCAATTGGCCTTGGTGTTAGACAAAAACAGCTGACTGAGTTTGAGGGAAATAAAACAGTTTGTGGATGGAATCTTCCCCAATGCATACTTGTAACAAACTTTCCATTCTTTGAATTTATCAATGTCTTACTTGAGCCAGCTCTCTCCATTAGTAACAATATTTCACCTTGATCTTTCCCGACTTATTGTGTTAGGTCAAATACCTAAACCAGGCAAAGGTGAAACTCTGCAAGAAACACCATATGCAAATATTGATGAAATGCGAAAGCATTCCTCTCAGCTACGCCCCAAACTACCCCCAGATCGCAAGCCCCAACGCAGCGATTCCCTTGTATCTGCATCTGGCAGCATTTCCAAGCAAACTGCACCAACCAAACCCAGAAGAAAGCCACAGAGCTTTGGATCATCCTATAGTCTGGTGAATTCAGATTCAGAAGCAGCTATCTCTGAAGCAGAGAGAAATGTCAAACACAGAGGCAAACCATCTCAAGGAGGGACAGAGACGGAGCCTACATCATCTAATGTAATGCAACACAATCAGGTTGTCTCAGATATGCAGAAACTACCTTCAACAGAACAAAAAAGTCAAGTTTCCCCTACAATAAGTCCAACACTTCCTCCAAAGAATGGTGGACGTTTGCAAGAAATTGGACCATTTGAGCCTCAAGTGGTATCCAACTCCTTTCAACCGCAGCAATCTACAAATGACACGACACAAAGAAAAGCAAATGAGATGCAGAGAGACAACACAGAAACACAGCAGAATATCATCCGGGGTTTCTCTCCTACTCTTGATATGGACTTTGATGACGATTTTTCCGATGATGTACCAACTCCTGAGAGCTCAGAAATGGAGGACCTATTTGGAGATTTGGAGGGGAAGGAAAAGAAGCCAGAAATTAATCTTAGGAGATCGATTAATAAATCTCCATCACTGTCGACAGATGCAGGAAGGGGTGATGATGAAGAAAAGCAAGATGTTGTAGAGAATGAGGATGAGGGTGGGGTTAAAGATGGTAAAGGGAAGAAGAAAGAATTTTTTGGGGAAGAGGAAAAAGAACTGATAGCAAGTGCCTTGAAACCAGGAGATGAATTTACAGTAGAATTGAAGAAGAAGAATAGTAGTCTTGGTGTCAGTGTAACAGTAAGTTGATATTTAATTGTTTTCTCTCCTTATTCTCTCTGTATTTTACTTGTTTATAATGTTGCATCTTCTTTTGTCAGGCAGGAATGGGGAGCCACAAAAGCACTTTTTAGCAAAACATGATGTTATTGCGTGCCTTGAGCAGAGAATAGAAACAAAAAGTGTTCATTTGTTTCAAAATGGTTTTATTTATTTATTTATATATTTATGTTTTTTTGCTTTCTGATGAAAAATATGTCAGCCACTACCTCTTCTCTTCCCATGCTTTAAAATGTGATCAGATTGATATCTGCAAGGAAAAGATTGTGAGGATGTTTTATTAACTATGTGCTTTGGTATTGTTCTCAGGGTGGCATCAATACCAGTGTTAGACATGGTGGCATCTATGTAAAAACAATGGTACCAGGTGGTGCAGCTGAAGATGAAGGACAGATTAGACCAGGTGAGTGACATTTACCACATCAATAGATGTTATGGGTATGACATTAGAGAGCAGACAGTGCTCCCACATTCAGAGGCAAGTGCATATCACTGCAAGTTACACCAACAAATGCAGACTGCTGATTTGTGAACCAATTGGATAGGCACACAATTCTGCTAGATGCCTGTGGGAAGTGTACATTGTGTGTGCATTGTGCTTCATTGTTTTGCCTCCAATCGGTTGTCGTGTGAAGTCAGTGCACAAGGTCTACATGAACAATTTATCAATGAATGTATGTTTGTCTACTTCAGGAAACAGCATGTGAAGACAAGTAATATCCCTTGTATTATGGTACTGTTTTTGAGACAGGGAAAATGAATCATGTATCCATGACTACAGTGATTTTGCATAACCCCTTAATGCTCAAGATATTTATGGACTGCTCATCAGTCATATCATTGAAAGGGATGGTAGGTAACTCATCATTAGATCATGTACTGTATAGTGGGAAATTTTCCCAGGGTAATTTTTTGCAATTCTGTACCTTGTACACGTATTTGCGGAGACAATAATTTGCTGTTGCCCCTGCTAGGATCAACCAACATAGTCTTGAACAGAGTAATGGAAGTATTTTCACAGGTCGTAAATTCACAGTTAGTTAATACTTGGTTGCGAAATGTGCGAAAATTAAACCCTCATAAAAATTTCCAACTGTACAAGGTTTGATGAAGATTGTAGCTGTTTTGGTCTTACTTAAATGAAGATAGGTAACCCGTGTTTGGCAGTACACCGATAGACATTAACAAAGTTTGTATTGTCAACAAAATTTTAACAATGATATACTGATAAATGTATTTACTGCATCATTCTTTGTCTAATGTATTGATGTATAACTGATGTGTACACGTCATTATTAGTGAATTCTTTTAATACATGTTTACACCATAGGATCGCACCAGGGCCCTGTTTCATAAAGAGTTACGATTGATCTTAAGTTTGATCTGCCATGCGATCATCCTATTGAAATCTCACTTAAGATCGATCTTAACCCTTTATGCAACAGGGCCCTGAAGTGACAAAAGTCTTAGGTGGAACTCTTCATTGAACTCTGACATGTAATCCTGCACTTTTGACTTCACGTTTCATGTTACAGCCTCAAACAGTTCATTTTAAACTAAAGGCAAAGCAACAGGTTTTGCATTCAGATTTCCAATCAATAATATGGTACCTAGAGTAGGGTTTCTTAACCAGTGTGCTCTGGCCTACTGCTGGGTTGCAAAGTGCAGCAGAATGAAGTTTAAAGCCAGTAAAATGTTTTAAAAAATGAATATGTTTTTATTTGTTAATTTTTTTAACATAGGTCATCTCATTCAAAACAGGTCAAAATTAAGAAGTAGGCCTATACATTGCACAGTGTAGAAACTTGTCTAGTACGGTTAAGCTGCGGACATAAGTGGAACGTAGTTTCATTCACTTTTCATTTGATGTTGAAAGGTGATCCTTGTGAAATTCAACAGTCAACAGTAAGTCCTTGAGTTACAAAAGGTTGAGAAATCTGACCTAGATTATGTACTCTCCTTTCACAAAATTCCCTGTCTGAGTAATATCTATGAAGTTGATGTAATCTGTACTGAAGTATATGGATGTTCATTTGTAACCTTACATACCCCCACAGGCAATATGTGATGGTATTTAAGTGCTTGTTGATCACATAAAAGGTTAAACAAAGTTACCCCTCTATGAATTTTCATACTCCTATGCAGGCTGTGTTAATTCAAATATGGATCTTTAAAGTTATGTCACAATATGATCTTTTAAATCATATCACATAATTTTTTTTACTAGAGTGTTGAAATTATGCAGAATACCTACTTGGTTTACCTTCAGTTTGCAATATGTTCCTGAATTTAGTTAGTTAGATGAGGTTTTACGGCTTAGTTTCTAACCATTTGGTGTAAGTCGGGCCGGCCACAGCCTTTTTTCCAGTTTTCTCTCCCAGGCTTGTTTTCCCTACTCCATTGCTTATGCTGAACACCAAGCACAATGGCAGTTAGTTCCATTTTTAAAGCCTTTGGTATGACCTGGCCAGGATTCAAACCCCTGACCTTCCAGCTGCAAGCCTGATGCTTTAACCACTTGACCATGCAGTTGGTTAATATATGTTCCTGAACATCATAAAAGCCTGCTACTGGCAATGAAAATAAAAGGAAAGTTGTATAGTAAAAGCAGATGTTTTAAAATACCATTATGGTTTATACTACCCTGCCTTTAAGTGAAGATACAGGTTTTACCATGTTCATTCAACATTAGTTTCAGTAACGATTATTGATTTTATATTCCTTTGTTTTTTACTTTTGCCATTTTCAGGGGACAGAATCCTACAGGTTGACAAGTACTCCCTACAGAATGTCACTCATAAACAAGCTGTTGAGATTTTACGCAAAGTCCCAGAAGTCTCTATGCTACGTATGGAACGTGGTCAGCCACCAGCTAAAGTGAATACTCTTCCCCCAACACCTGTTAACTTTAACCAGACAGGAGAGGAGAATTTAGAGGGAGGGGTCACAACTGAGTCAGGGAATGTACCCAGTGCCATCCCAGAAAACAAGTTTCAGAACCAAGGTAATTTAGTGTTTGCTGTCTTCTGCAAGAGTGGTGATCTTTGGGAAGGGAACATGATGCCTCCAATTATTTGTTTGGGAAATGAATACCCTTTGGCCCTTCCTTCCTCCACCCCCTTACCAATATTAAGTCACTGACCATAATATTTGCTGGTATTTTTTATTGTGAGTATATAACGTAAATATTTTTGCAAACGCTATAACATATGGTGATAGTTGTGTGAATATTAGATGCTTTAGACGACTCAAGGGTCATAGAAACAACTTTTCAGGTGCACTTCACGTGCACACTTATCAGAGTGATGTTTGATGATTAGTCAAGTACCAAGACATAAGTAGACATGCACAGACATTTCCTTGATTATTTGGTGAGGAACAGAATACCTTTGTTCAGTCCTCCTGTAAAGTTTGTTAGCCCAGGTGAAATTTGCTAAAATTGTTGTATGGGCATGTAAGACATAGTCTCCATCCAAAATTTGGGTAGGAAGGATAGAGTGCCTTGAATATATTTTGGCAAAACCCACAATATTTGCAAATAGGTATATAAGACGTAGGCTCTAATAAGTTTGGTTGAGGGGACAGAATACCTTTCGACCCTCCCAATTTTTTGTCACCAACTGTAATGTTTAGCTCAATTGATTACAAGAAGGCTAATTTTCAGCATGCTTCACCCACATCTTTTGCCTTGTCCAAGCCTGGTGATTACATGCAAATTCATGTGCAGGGCCTTCTAACTAACATACTAGATTGGGATATTCCCATGTACCCTTTAAATTACCATCATACTCTAAAAATAATCCAGCACATAGTGACACAAACTGGAACCTGTCAAATACTTGACAAATTTGATTAAAAAAGGACTAAATTTGGTTAAAAATTGATTCAGTTAATTTTTCGCCAGATTTAGTGCAATAGCTGACAAAATTCCGATTTATGCCCCTATTCATAAGAATCTTTTCAACTTTCAGCACGACATTTTAGATGATTCCCCAGGGAAATAGCCTCTTACTTAGTTGAATGATTGCATATTATGATAGTTCATAAAACATTCTTTCACATCCAGCATTAAAACTATTCCTTTTATTGATACAACTTTATTTCAAGATGCATTTTTCTGGAAATATTTGTGCCCTCATGCACTGCTATTAAGCACATTTCAGCATAGTTTTCACTGGGAGTTACTTCCCTAGTTCTAGTATGCGTTCACTAATCCATGTACTTTTATGTATGCCTACACATCTATGTATACTCTGACGTATACATATAGGGATTCTTCACCAAAGCATTGCACTCTGCGTCTCTGTTTTGATGGCCAGGTATCCATTGTGCAACAATTGTAACTAAGGTCGTGTCGTATACACGTATTGATAACACACCTACTGCGCACAAGCAGTGACAGCCAGTATGCCAAATTGAAACGCAATGACATAAGGTGAAGAGCCTCTATACGTCTGTGCATCCATCTTAGTATACATATGGGAATATGTAGGTGTACATATACATAAGTTTAAGTATACTCTACACATATAGATCATTTTAAGTTGTGTAAACACCCCCTCCCCTCCCCCCATGTTCAAGGCAAATTGCTGCCCTTGGTTTTCCAAAAAGGACATGAATGACTCATTCAGTGACGTTTTTTAGGACTTTCAGTCACTTTACATCATTCAGATATTGTCTGTCAAAGACTAAATTATTCCTCTTGTATTGTTCCTGTAATGCTGTTACTAAGTGGCAGTTAAGAGTTGTCCATTAAGTGTAACCTCACTGGGTGACAGTGCTTTGGTTTCTAGTGCAAGAAGTTAATTCAGGAAGTAGACAATTTTGAAGTGTTACAAACCTGGGAGATAATTGCAATTTCGCCTATTAAGTATGAATCCCATTGTTGTTTAAAGTGAAAGGGGTGTTAATTTTCAAAACATATTCTAATTATGGGGTAATTAAGCAATCTGAACAACAAAAATGTGGAGAGTGCTGTGGAAAATTTTTTCAGTCAGCTCACAGAGGACTTACCTTTGCCACAAATATTGTGCATTTTCAGCACTTTGTCACAAAAATTGATCTTAAAGAGGTGATTTCTCTCATAAAGCATGACATACTGGTTAGAAGTCCTTTTTTTTGAAAAGATCTTTTGGTTTCATTGTCACAGTAATTTTTGAGGTACAACTTGAGATATTTTGCTTTGGTTACAACTATGTTATGCTTTTGTTCCAGTTTAGAGTGTTCAGGAAAATTGTTAGAAATAAGGCCTGCTCATTGAACAATGAAGAATTTTTTTCATTTGTGTCAGACCCCATGGAGAGTCAGACTGCAGCATGGAACAAGGGAGATGGGTTTGTCTCTGACGATATCACAGAGAGGTTCAGTCCCCCTCCTGGAGACAGAAATGATGAAGATGGAATAAGTTCTCCCAGCCCTGTCAATACCAACAGTCAACTAAGGGTTTCAGCACCATCACCCAGGGCCACTACCCCCACAATTGAAGCTCTTGATGATGAAGGGGAAGGGTCAGTTGGGGAAGATGATGGGGAGAGGGCCTCACAGAGTGAAGAAGATGAAGGAAGCAATAACTATCAGAGCAATGAACCTTCTGAAAGCGAAGCTACAGATTCTGATGTTCCATCTGATGAATTTCCTGAAGATGATGATCTGTATGCTGAAATAGCCTCACCTGCACTCAGTACAAGGGAGGCAGATACTTTGACACCTACAGCTCATCTGGTCACCCCTACTAGAGGCATATTTGGTGTTCGAGGACAAGGAGGTATACCAGGTCATCGCAATTGGGTTCACCGTAAGAGTATTGATGATGATGATCGTTACTCTTCTGCTGTTTCTGAGAGTGCCAGGTCTCCATCTCCAACCTCCAGCTTTCAACAAGAGGATGAGAGTAATTATAAACCTGGTTTCCAGGCCTTCAGGAGACCAAGTGATAGCCACAGTAGTGATATGGAAAGTATGTCCATCAGAAGGGTGATGAGAAGTCCTCATGATGGGTCAAGAAAAACATTAGAAATAGAACCATCAATTTTACCAGTTATGGAAGAAGAACCAGTAGAATTTGATGGGCCCTCTGCTGCTAATGCTGGGGATGTCGCAATGGCAAGTATGAACCAGAAGAGACCAGGGACCAAAGGTGAAGTGGATGGTGAAAATCCCGAATCTCCACAGCATGAAGCCAATGATCAGAGTAGCTACCAACCCACCATGGTGACTATGGACAGCAACTTGATGTCACCTATGTCCACCATGGATAGTGTTGGTGCCCTCACTCTTACCCAGACAATATTACAGGACCCTGATACTAGTACAGACATTGAATTGCCAGATGTTCCATATGCCACACCAGGTAAGTAGTAACTTGTGTTTAAGATTAAAAGAATAGGGGTCAGCTTCCTTTAAGAGGTATAACATAATTTTTGATAGCATTATTTGGTGGTAGAAATTGACAAAGGGCCTCCTTTAACTCATGTGTTGAAATATTACACTAGAACGTGTGTAGTACTTATGGAATAAATTAAGTGGATAAAGGCGGTGAAGAGAAGCTTTATAGCGGCCGGGAGGTTTGGGGTTCTGACCCCGGCAGGCTCAAAGTAACATAGGGTTTTGTCTATTCTATGATTTTCCTATCTGAACTGTCCTTTTAAAAGATACCAAATTTGATGTAAATTATTGAGATGGTCAGCCACCCGACCGTAAGTTGTAATTCATAAGCCATATATGCTTCTCCCACACCTGTGGTGGCAATAGCGCAGTAAAACTACTGACCATCAAGGCCTGAATTATAATCACATTGCATCTTATCGTACTAGAACTGATGGCTCCTTGGTTTTTTGGTTAAGCTTTTGCATAAATGTGTTTGTTTCACTTCTCTAGAGGGGGGGGGGGGCAGGCACACATGACAGACCTATGGTGTAGAGGTCTTAAGGTTGACCCATTGGTCATCTTCTGTTTGATGTCCTTTCAGAGGACATATCAATTTTTGGTAATAGTGTACAAAAAGTTACTGTTCTAGATGAGATAGGAGAAGATGAGACACATTGGATGGAGTGTATTGGATTTATCTCTAATTGTCGTTTCATGTCATCTTGCACACCTGCAGTGTAAGCACAGGAGAACCGGGAGAGATGGATGGCTGCATGTAAATGTTTGCTGAATCCTGATAATTTTTAAAATTGTAATGGACAATTCCTGGAAAGTGATCAGTCATATGTATCATTTTCACAAGGGTGGATAGTATTGGTTGTGGGAGTGGGGGTAAAAGAATGCCCTGGGAAGGGTTCTAAGAGGTATGTTTTTGTACTAAATATTGTGAAGATGACCCAAAAGTTTTCACAAGAGTGCAAGGTATATTTTAGGGTTGGGGTCAACGAAAGCTCTTGGAGAGGGAATGATCTGAAGAAAGGGTCAGTTTAGTAATCTTGTGAAAATGACATGCAAAAAACTGATTACTTCCTTAATTCACTCCCCTTAAATTTCATTTTTGCAACAGAAAACTGCTTTGAAGTAGAATTGAACAAAGGGAGCCAGGGTCTTGGCTTTAGTGTCCAAGGAGGAGTGGGTGCTCACAAGGATCCTAGGCTCTGCACAGTCCGAATCAAGAAGATTTTTCCAGGGCAGTCAGCAGCACAGAGTGGTTTAGTGGAAGAAGGAGACGTCATCCTTGCTGTAAATGGAGAACATGTTCATAATGCAAATCATAGTGTAAGTTGAATCTAGTATTATGATTGATATTGATGAAAGTTTTAGTAAACTGAGAAATAAGAATAGCATAACAAGAAAAGCAATTATGTAGTGTTCTTACTTATATTCAAAAGTGATCAGCACAATTATTTTACAAAACTATTTCTTGTTTTATATTTAAAGGATGTTGTTTCTAAGCTGAGGACATCCCCTCAAACAGTAAGACTTCTTATCTGTAGGCCAAAACAAGAGGAGCTGAACACCTTGTTAAAACAGGTGAGATATGAGGGCCATTTGCAGATGTATCACTTGAAAAAATATGCATGTATGAATTAGTTGAAGAAATTATTCTTCTTGAATCCTGTTGAAAAATTCTTCAGTAGTATCATGTATGTTTGCAAAGGGCGAGTTCCACTCTGCACATATTTTTTTACCAGTTTCTTAACACACTGTCTTGACTTTGTGATCGTTTCGTTATGGTTTATTTCCCACATGTGGGAAATTACATGTGTTAGTTAGTTAGATGAGATTAAACGACACACCAACACGAGAAATTACATGTGAGATACTTGTTGTGTAATTAGTTACTTGTCACTAAAGGTGGCTAGACTAAAAAACTTTCAGTATTATATAATTTAATTGCCACGTTCTAGTTTGCCATCATCAGCTAAACTTTCAGTGGCACCGTTGACGGTGCACACTACCAAACTGATTGGCCTAAGTCGACACAGTTGCACTCTCATATTTCAAACCCTCCTTTCAGCTTCAAAATTGCTGATACCTTACAAATTAAATTGCTGTTGCAGACTCTGCTCAGCAAACTACAAAAATTGTTGTTTGTTCTGACCAAGCTTGCCAAAATTTGTTTGGTCATAAAACAGTAAGTAGCAGTTGTCGACCCATGCACACTATACAACTATGGTGATATAATATTCTAATTGAGTTATATCTTGTAAACTCATTTTCTGTGTAGCCATCTTATTTACATCAAAATGGTTACAAGGAGGACTGGATGTGAAAATTAGCAAAGTGTGCTTGATTTTGGAGTCACTGCAATTTGAATGAGTTTGCACCAGAATTATGTAAAATTTTAAATGTTTCCACAATTTACATCTGTGATCTGAACATTTTATTATCATCAGTACACACAAAAGTAGGAGTGAGTTTTAGTCAAGCCTTAAAGGGAATTGCAGGCTGATAATGTCACAGCATGGGCTCTTAAAACATTTTGTTATGGTCAGGATTAAAACAGTGTTTGCATTATAAGTATGAACAATTGTGGGATATATGCAACAAAATGTGTTCTAGAAGCCTGTTTAGGAAATATTACTTATTTAATAGCTTCCTTATGGGTAGCTAAAGTATATTTTGAGTATTCAATGGAAGTGTAATCTTCAAAGGGCCCCACATTTAAAAAAAAAACCTCCATTTTCTTTTTTTCTGATATCATTGTTAAGGGTGGGCGTTAGATTAGAATTTATCTTCCAAAAATCCGCGAATGGTCAGTTATTGGACGGTATGAGTTGTATCACCTTTCAGTCACTTAAAGGGGCTTATTGAAATGGTTCACAAAATTCATGATTTTTTTTTACACCTGTTGAAATTTACCCACATCTTGATGGTAAATGGTCAAACTAAGAGATTCTGCACATCTGACACACAGGTGAAATGGCAATGATAAGGTAATGATTAAAATCATTTACTACAAATTTGTGACCGGACAATTTTTACTATTAGGTATTAATCATTTGCAACCCCTGTCCACAAACACTACAATTTCTCACAATTTTGGTGACTATAGGAAGTGATACATGAGTAATGAGGCTAATTAGAAATCTTGTCATGCAATGATTACCTTCAAATTCATCACAAAATAATTAGATACTAACTCAATGAGCCCCTTTAAAGTGGTTCAGAGTTGTGACTCGCCTTACAAAATACAGAAGAACGACGGCATCTAACAAGGGAGACATTGAGGAAGGACAAAAAATACCAAGTGATACAGAAATGCCCTCCTCCCTTCCTTCCTTAATTATTGCCAAGTAAAACAGTGAAACATCTCATGTGGATCCCATAATATCCCCTTCAAACTTATCAGCAAGGGATATTTTTTTCCAAAACATTCAAAAATACCCCTCAGAACAAAATTCAAAATTTTGTATCCTGCTGTGACTTCTACTGTTGTGCTTTCACTTTTTTGCATTGTTTTATCAATCGTTAGCCTGATGAAGCAAGGAAGTCACCAACAAAAGGAAGCACACACACTAAAAGGGATCCATTGTCTACATTGAACTCGTCAGTGTCTAATATGACAAGTCCATTCAGTACCCCTCCCCTTTCACCCACCGAGAAGACATTGCCACTAGATACATCTGCTGACTTTGGCAGTAATGAGGTCTTGTCAGCATCAGAGAGTTCTCCAAGAAGAAACATCTCAGATAATGTAAGTTTAATGTTCTAATTAGTTTTGGACCGATTATCAGTACTCACCATCGATATTGGCTAATATTCCCCATTTTCATTCTGTATCTGTATCAGTAAGGGCCGCTAGCCAATTCTATCAGAAGACTACTGTCAGATGGAAGTGTTTGCCATTGTTCACCTTGTGCACACAGTTGATTAACACTATGAATAGGCCCATTGTTGTTCTCATCCTTCAGTAGCTGAAGGTTAGAATAATCTATCACCCCTAACATAAACTGTTAATACAGATATTGCCTAACAGATATCCATTGTCCTATACATCAAGAAAATGGTTCGTTATTTGAGTATTTTGGATATAAGTTTCAATATTTTAACTCGTCAAAATTAAATGACACTTAACAATGTGTCTGGCAGCCTGTCATTTAGTGTACAGAAAAGCTTATTTCCCAAATATATGTGTAGGATCGGTATTGGCTGATATTTAAAATAGAAATATTGGTATCGGTATTATCAGCTATTGCAATTTTGGTACAACACTAACTCTAATGTCCAAGTAGTTTCTCCTCATTAAAAGTATATCTCTGCTCAATGTCTGAATTGTTTCAGTCAAAAGATTTGTTCATGCTAAAATACAATAAATAGGTGTGTGTGGAAACTTTACAACTTTATAAAGTCTCTTTGTAGCTTAAATGAATGTTATTTGTTAAAATGAGTGGACATGTGAAATATTCCATTCCGATATGTAACAAAGAGAAGCTGGTTGGGGGAGGGAAGGGGGGTACTTGGAAAAGGCAGGGTTGATAAAAAGTTCCATTTATTTTTCAACCAGATTTTAAGTATTTTTAAGGTATGATGACATTTTTGGTACTTTAATTTTATTTTCTTCATAAACTGAAAACAAACAGTTATGTTTTCCTTCAAACTTGCAGGATATTATTGAAGTGACATTAGTTAAGCCTGTTCGGGGTGGTCTTGGTTTTACTGTTGCTGGTGGGGTCAATACTGGTGGCTGTTACATCAAGGATATCATCACAGACCCTGCCCTCTCTGATGGACGATTAAAGAAAGGAGACAAGATTATCAGTGTGAGTGGTGATTGCTGTAAAATGAGTTTATAATCCTGTGGGATGGGGCCAGGGGGGGGGGTGAGGGAGCAGGTCAAATCATGAGATTAGGGTGCATCGAGTGGTAGATAGCCAAGTCAAATACATACATTTTGAAAAGGGTGCTCTTGTTCATTTCCTTGCAGCTATGTTCCACAGTTTTCATTTTCATCTTTCAAATTTGTTTTTCTAAGCTGTTTGTCACCTGCAGCAAAAAGTGCACTTTATTATTGAAGGCATGTAGCAAGTATTTACACGGCTCTGTAAAAAAGGAAAGCAGACATTAAAATAAATCCTGTTTGAAAGATGCTTTGTTTAAAAAAAATGTTACTCTTCCATCTTGTGAGGAATCATTTTCAAATAATAATCACTGTTTTGTATTTATGTTCTGCAGGTGAATGGTAAAGACATGCAGAGTATGAATCACTTTGAAGCAGTCACATTCTTAAGGATGACCCCAAGAGAGGTCACCCTGAAGGTCAAGAGGCCAGTCAATCGTTACGATCTTGCATCCCCCTCGCCTGAGAAGCAAGCTTCCACTGTGGTTGGAAGTCCATTATCTTCTCCAACCATTGCAACCCAAAGAATGAACCATCTCACCCCTAAGTCCAGTTTGAAGGATGAGGTGAGAGAAAGCTTGAACAGACCTGTAAAAAGCACAGAAGCAGTATATGAAACACCCACAGTTAGAAAAGATGAAAGTCTGGAGGATGATTTATCTGATCATCCAGTCATCATACTGAGACGAAACAAAGAAGAGCTTGGTTTGAGGGTGACTGTTGATTCAAGAAGAGACGGATCATGTATTGTCATCAGTCAAGTTGTTTTGGGGTCACCTGCTCAACTAGATGGCAGTATTCAGGCAGGGGATGAACTGAAGAGCATTAACGGTGTGCCTCTGTCAAGGCTTAGTCTGAGTCAAGTTCAGAAAATGCTGGAAGGAGATGAAGGGTTGGTGAAACTGATGGTCTCAAGGTTAGTGTGAACATTAATTAGCAAAGAAGTAGGGAGAAACTTGTCATACCAGCTGGTAGTTGAAATATTGTTGAATAAACTCAGGAATCTTAGGTAAAGTGTTTCAAACATGAATTTTGCAACTGTCGTAATGGTCAATACCAATTCAAAATGGAGCAACAGAAATGTACATATGGATAAAAGTGGAGGAATGTGCAATGTTCAGTGTTCCTCTTTTTCTGAAAGTGGTAAGGGTGTGGGGGACATGTCTTTATGGCTACAAAGGTACAGCTAACATGGTATTTATTATGGTGTCTCTAGGGAAATGTTCCGGTGTTATGTGGAAATGATCCTCTATGTGTGTTTCCAGTTATTGTATACAGATTATTTGAAAAGTATGAAAACCCAGGTTAGAACTGGTGAATGGAATCAACTGACACAAGCCAATGTTATTGCATTCTTAATGTTACTTTGAAATTAATGTGATTTATGTTATCACTTTTACAGGTATAATACCTTGTGTTGCTGTAACAAATTACTTCTTCAAATTACTTATTTATATTATGTAGGAAAGGGATACCTGTCCATCCTGTTACAAAAAGTGGAACCAGCTCTGCATCCCCACAGCCATTGCCATCATCAAATAACTTCAAATCTCATCAAAAAGAACAAATGACAGCTAGACCAGCAGGAAAATCAATGGATAAAGACATTTCAGTTCGGAAACAAAACATGGAAGAATCTGACATTGATCTTGGAGACCTCTCAGCAGAAGACTCAGATTGGGAGGTAAGTGTGTCAGGAGGTGAATGCTTATTGTCATCACCCTTATACTTCATAGCAGTGTTCTCCCCCCCCCCCCACCTTCTCAAATTGTACTGCTCAATTTTCTAGAGTACAGTGACCATTTTTTGAACACATATGAGTATGATTGTGATACCCTTTTCCCTACCATATAAACTGATCATGTGATTAAAGATAGAAGTCAAAAATTCAAACCTACTCCATGCATTTACATGTACTATGTTTATAATAGTGTGCACTGATTTGAACCAAACTTCTTGGTAACCCTACGTCCGTAGGTATGACACAAGTTACTATGGTAGCATGTAGATGAAAAATATTGTCACTAACCTCTGTTGATAACAGTTGGAATGATCAGTGATGGACAAAAGTTACAAATGAAATTTAGACCACTAAAGTCACTTTAAAGATGAGAGATATATTTAGTAATCTTTGAACTGGAAAAATATTGAGGTTGAAAGCTATTCACCCTTCCCCATGGAAGACATTGATGTTGTCATAAAATCAGTTAAAAGAAACATGCTAGATGCTTTATCAGAAAATCTTCCTGAATTTTGTTTACCTTTATAGAAAAATTTTCATTTTGTGTGGTCATCCCATTGACATCTTGTGGTCAAATAGTTGGTGATGGTTATCTTTATAATGTAGAGAATCTTCTTGAGTCAAGTTTGAAGATGTCATCAGGGTGGGTGAACTTGAGGCATTTAATATGTGGCTTGTAAATATTTGAGTTGATGATACCTGTTGTGTTTGATGCTGGTCAAAAGTCATTTAGGGTCACAAAAATTCAGACTGTGAAACCATGAATATTACTTGGATAGATGGTGTAGATAGATAGATGGATGGATGGACGGACAGAGGGACTGACCTATGGTTAGATCAGATTTATTGTCCATTTAAAAAATGGAAAATTAGTTTCTGCCAACAGTTGCAACCATCAAAACAAGTCAGTAACATATGAAAATGAAATGAAATAGAATACAACAACAAAGGTGGGCAAAAATAGAATTAAAAACTAAGAAATAAAACCAAAGACATAAAACACTTAGAAACTACTAGAACTACATGAAACAAGGACAGATGAAGAAATGAAGCAGTAACAACCAATAAAAAGAA
>WURT03448619.1:4198-22431 GCA_009936505.3 Holothuria glaberrima
TATATATATATATATACATATATATCCTGTTATCCTGCTATCCTGGTTAACCTTGAAGAATTCAATGAAAAAACAGGAATGTGTGTGCTGAAAGAATTTAACAATATTCTTCCAAATCTCTCTACTTTAATCTCAAATAAAAAGGTAACAAAGGCGGTATTATCATCCTGTGGGATATCGTACATACATGTTTTTAAGACGATAGTGTATCAAGGATCGACTAATAATCGACATATAACCACAATTCAAAATGTCACAATAATGCTAGTTTGATTTAAGAAAAAGCAAGAAATATTCTTAGTTTATGTAGCGTTGGGGAACGGGTTGAGTCGTTAGTTAAGCGGCACTGGTCGGTGAGTTCGGAAGACAAGAAGAGTAGCACGAAAAAGGTGGAATGGGAGAGCTTGAGATATTGCTTCAAGACACCAAGACATTTATTACAAATATATGCACTAAGGGACAAGCGTCCAGTCCGAAAGACGACCAAAACAAGACTAACTAACAAGACAAATGAGCGAATACATCAAACTAGACTACAAAAGAACTTACTTACGATATCATAACTAATTACACTAACAAAGACAACGGAATCTCTAACTCTTACAGCTGCACTCCTTATACCACTCCCATGGTCATTTAAGAAATGTCCACATATCTTACACAGTTATGATTTAAACATGCATGATCTATTGTTTGTCTATAAAATTTTCTTGGCATTGCTTAATATATATTACATTAATTTTATCAAATTTCTTGATATTTTTACAGTATATGTACATTATTACCACCTTATTACCATCTTCAGACTGAATAAATAGTATTTGTCATTCTCTTGCATAAATATAGTCGTATAAGTTTGCATGCATAAATACATTCTCATTAATGTTCAGTATATATTTTCATTGCACATATCACATAAATTTTCATGTATAAATATATTAAGACATTATTCATGGACATTTCTTCATTTGTACATTACCAAAATATACTTCCTTTTGAAAGCAAATCCAAATTTATTTATTCTTTGACTACATATTACTACTTTTTACTCTCTTTTTTGGAAAAAAAAATATTGCAACATAATTCTCAACCACATAACCGCTGCTAACATTAAACACAAACATAAATTCCTAAATTACCTAAAGCTACCTGAGTAAAACCTAACATTGACTAAGGCCTATAATGCATGTATGCGACTTTATAATGACCAGGGCTGAGTAGTAAGTTGACATACAGCTATAATTGAGAAGACCCTTAAAACAAAAATGAAAGGAATTCAGCATTTCCAATTTGTTAAGATCTAACATAGCATGGCTCATTAGTGACGTCATACAGAGTTCCCTATTCCCTATATCTAAAAGTAGATAACTAAATATTGCGGAAATTTCAACTACTGTAGGCACATGCTAGTTAAAATAGACTGATTCACTGTTTACAAACAAAGACGTCACTGCGTGTCGGTAAAAGAGTGTGTAAGGCGTGCTTACACTGACGTCACAGTGCAAAGTAAATCCCAGTTCGTCTATTTTCTGCGTGCAATCGCACAAGCGTTTACACGCACAACACTGAACATACACGCATTTGTTTTTGCGCATGCTCTATGCCAACCAGTGACGTAACCGTGAAATCCCTAATACTTTTGGTATTGCCTTATTGTAAAATCCTAAACCTATTAACCAAATGTGTTTACAGTATTGTACTAAACATTAACCATCTACATAAAATTGACACAAAAGAACACTGAACACCAAAACTGAAACAAGATATTAAAATCAACGCACTCATTAAAACTTACAATATATACAAAGTCATTGGTGTTGGCAATTGTCAAATTGATTATCATATCATTGTATTACTTTTAAAAACATACAGTGTGAATTCTTTTAATTTACAACAGAGCTCTCGTTAAAAATAGTACACAATTCAGAAGTACCACTGGGTTCGAAAAAACAGTACCACACTGACCATCAGGAGTCAAATTATGTTCAGATGTCCGTATTCAGTATCAATATGTACATCCCCTACTCTGTCTCCAACGATAACAGATATATAAGGGCGCAGACGTTTACTTTGTCTATGAATATTGTCTAAGGGTGGACCAGAGGGGTTCTCAGTTGAAAGTTGGTCCTACTTTCCCTGCTGATTTTGTTCAAAATGTACATTCGTATTACTTGCTCGTGTATGAGGACTAGGAGAGCGATATCTACTGAAACGTGTACTCCAGGATGGGCTACGATTTCTACTAGGGCTTGAATGAAAACTATACCTAGTTGGACTTCGACTACGAGGTGGATAAGAGTTCCTACTGTCCTGATATCTTTCACGATAACGAGAGGGAGAATTATACGATGAACGAAAAGGGGAAGGATTTCTCAATGGTTCACCATAATTACTATCCCTTCTAGAAAAGGGAGAAAATGGCCATCCCTGAGGGTTTGGGGAAAATGTCTATCAAAATAATCCCTATCGGCATACGGCTTGGAGTAGTTATCGTATGATCCGAATTGAGAAGGTTCTCTGAGCTAACACTTTGTGTGATTGAGTTCTAGCTAGAGCTTATCAACCTTACGCACTAAGATATCAATACTCCTTCTTAAGTCTATAATTGCATCTGTCCCTAATTTACCTAAGTTACTACTAGCAGTTATAGCGTGATTCACAACTTGGGGGGGGGGGGGCTTGTATACGACTAGCCATTTGAGCTCGTTCTACTCTAACAGCAACAGAAACGGCTGTTGACAGATCAGTGGCCCCAAGTTCATGAATTTTGAGTTGCAAATGGGGTTCTAGGACAGCGATAAGGCGTCTAACAGTCTCACCCTCCTTTGCTACTTTACCGTAATCAGGGAAAGCTTTATCCACTAACCATGTCAACTCAGCTTGATAAACTTCTAAAGGTTCATTGGTATACCTAGGTCTAGCATTTATGTATGTTTGTAATGTAGCAATGAACTCTCGTTACCTAAACACTTGCTGCATCAGAGTTTTAACAGTATCATAATTACTTTTCAATGCATCATCCAAATTATCCCAGTAACTGAAAGCATTACCTCCAAGCCTAACAGATAAAATATTAGCTAAATTTGAGGAATCATACTGTTTGGAAGCATTAACGGCTACTTCAAAACGACGACACCACTGTCTAAAATCCTGTGTGTCATCACCAGTGAATGTCGGAGGTACTCCTATTCTTACTTTAAAACTTTGACCTGATTTACTGGTAGAGGGCTTGTTATCCTCTGACATTTTGCAAGAGGTTTTACTACTTATCAGAATAAGCCCCCAAATTAAGAGTATACAAATACTGATGCGGTACATAAAATATTGAATGAGTAACTCACCACAATATTATAGGGTTAATACTGTAACAAACTGGATATTCGTTCCAATAAACGATTAAACATCTCCAATGCTATGATCTATAGCACTAAAATACACACAACTTACAATCAGTAAACGAAGAACATGGGCGTGGTTTGTAACACTGTAACCTACACTTTTCTTTTCTCTAGAGTAAATACTGTAACAAATTGGATATTCGTTCCAATAAACGATAAAACATCTCCAATGCTATGATCTATAGCACTAAAATACACACAACATACAGTTCAGTAAACGAAGTACATGGGCGTGGTTTGCAACACTGTAACATACACTTTTCTTTCAGCGGAGTACTTGGTCGTAAGGAGAGGTTCTTCTAGGACCACGGGTAGTAGTTATGCTATATTCTTAACACTCGGGACCACACAGCAAACAGTTCAGTTACAGCGAGTTCAAATATTACAGAACAGTACCTGGTACGGTGGTTCTAACTATCGTCACAAGGTTTTGTGAATATATGTTTCGAGACGTTTTCCTAGACTCGGCAGTACGAGTTGCGGAGAAGTAGGTCCTTTTCTCACAATGCCGAACAGGAAATGATGGAACGGTATATACCTCATTCACATACGGAATGACAAGCCACATGTGTGTATAATAATTTTAAAACACACGTAAACCTATCTCATGCACATTACTATATATGAGGCTACAGCACAGAATTATTTATTCTGTGGGCTACAGCAAGCTAGCTGGTATTTGGCGTTGTTGTTCTTGCCAGTTCTGCATTGTGGGTGCACAGCTCTATATCGACACGTCCTGTCAATAGTCTGTGTCCAAAACGGTGAGGCTGACGTTGTTAATTTCGCATAGACTTCGGTTGGAAAATCACAGATGACTGATATGTAGAAACCAGTTGTAAATAGGACCAGTATGTTGTAAGGTTGTAGGAACTACGGGAAATTTCGGCAGGTTGAACTCCTCTCTACTTGGGGGGATTTTGTCTAGTCTTAACTGGCATGATGAAGGGACAAGGATAAATACTGTAGGTTGACTGAACTTCAAGTGGACGGGCGTGTCCTACTCGTTAACGGCCAGGGACTTGATAAAAATTGTAGAGTTACTTAGTAAACAAGAATAGTTCATTAAACCACACTCGATGCAACTTGAATGTACGGTTGTATTAAGTCACACCTGCTGCCACCAGAAATGTTAAGAAACACCGCTGCCAACAGAATGTGGCGTTGGGGAACGGGCTGAGTCGTAAGTTAAGTGGCACTGGTCGGTGAGTTCGGAAGACAAGAAGAGTAGCACGAAAAAGGTGGAATGGGAGAGCTAGAGATATTGCTTCAAAACATCATGACATTTATTACAGATATACACACTAAGGGACACGCGTCCAGTCCGGACGACGACCAAACCAAGACAACTGAGCGAATACATCAAACTAGACTACAAAAGAACTTACCGTTCGATAACACAACTAATAATTACACTAACATAGACAACGGAATCTCTTACTCTTACAGCCGAACTCCTTACATTAATATCATCATTTTCCTACAGAGCTGTTCGACTTTCATGCAGTTGCCAATTTTCTTGTCTTCCTTCATCATGAAGTTTCTTCCGTGCTTCATAGACCTGCATTGTTTGAACGTGGCAACAGCTTTCAGTCTTCAATCATCAGCATTATGAATACCTACGGAGTGACCAAATATGTGGGCTTTTAAGGAGCTACTTTGGCAGTTTGACATACGCTTGTATGTCCCCATTTGTCATGAAAGCTGGCTACCTAACAGATATTGATAACGTCTTTTTCACTATCAAGTCACCATCAAGGAAGAGAGTTGACAGTTTGAAGAGCTACTGGTAAAGGACTGTCGACGACATTTAAAATCTGCAACTTACGGTTCTTCAATTTGTTCACCTCACCTGGAGAGACCTCACGTTACTTGTTGGTCACGAAAACAAGACAGAAAAATACAGAGATTTCCACATGTTCAAAGTTTGGTAAATATGTTTACCAGAAAAGAAAAGCATCACGTAAGAGTATAATGCCACCTTTAGATCAATAAAAAGGTAAAAATTCATACAAAGACTAAGTTGGTAAAGTTCGTGCTTAGTACTTAGTTATGAGACTCTCAACGTTTTCGGATAAAAAATTTGAAGGAGAATCATAATTCTCATACGAAAAACCTGCAGAAGTAAATACCTCTGTGGTTAACATACGCGTGGTATTGCCGTCTCCGTCTCGATGTATGTCTTCGAAGTTTTCAATCATGTCCTTAAGTCCTCCATTAACTTTTTCGGTAGTAAAGACCCATTCAGTTGGCACGGGTAATTGAAACCTTTTTGCTAATTCATTTGGCACAGGAATTCCAATCTTTTCTCTTATTTCTCTTTCTACCTTTGAGTGCTCGATGGTGTCCACAAAGTTGATCGGCAACACGAAAACTAGGTCTAGGTCAACATGAAAATCCTTGTATTTACGTTTCAGTTTACGGCAAACTCCCATCATAACTTGTTCCATCCGATTATTCGAATTTGGCGTTGTGTTCCTCTGCGTAAATCCAACCTTCATTAGTTGAATTTTTCCTTTATGTCTCTTCATTCTCTTATACCATTTAGGTACTACTTGGGAACTAAATTCCAAAGCAATTCCGTAAATAGAAGGACTGCATTTCTCTCTCCTAATGAAGTCACCTTCCAACCCGTCATGTCTGTTATACGAGTAAGCATTGAGTTTATGAATGAATTCATCACCGTAAGTTCCTTCCCAAAACAATTCAATGAATTCTTCTTCAGTTTGCGGAAATCGGGCTGCTGCCATGGTGCTTTTCTGTTGCGGAATCTTGAATGATGAACGTTGCCTACAACGGTATTACTCAGTTGAGTTTTTTAAAATTAAAAAAGCATTTGTGACCTTTAGAATCAACAAACAACCAAATGTACGGTGGTGGTGAAGGACCCCTTGGATTGAACGATTAACATTTGACATTTGCTTGGGGTGAGCGCTAGTGAATGAATGTGCGCAGATCCAAAACATACGGTCAGACTCCCATCGTACAGACTGTTTAATCGTTGAGGTACCACGAAGACGCTTCATGCATGTAGTAGGTCTACATTATTTAACCATGAATTACAAAACGGGGAGGGTAAACTGGGAACTCGTCAGGCAACCGAACATATATGATCCTTTTCATTTTCATTGCTAGAATACAAATAAAAGCATAGCTCTCGATATTTTGTGGGGATTATTTTTATTTTGTCTGGGAGCCCTCAAACTGACTGTTGAGTCCCGATTGTTGTGACTCGTGACTCGGACTTGGACTCGGCATTCAGGACACGGACTCGGATTCGGATTCGGACTCGACCGAAATGACTCGAGGAATCGGGCCGAGACCGGGCACGAGACCGTCTTTTTTCCCCGACTGTAAAACTCGAGGTCGAAAGGCTGCGGAAAAACATCTTTGTTGAAAATATCATTACGTACACTATGTGTACATACAATATCCTTGCTACATGTACATGTTACGTACAGTGTGCAGTATGCAACACTCCGAATATATCCACTCAATGATCTTAGGCCTCCGAGGCTAGTTTGAAGATAATATGCAAGGATGCAGCACGAAATGTAAACACAACGTATATACACTGCTGCTGCGCTGGTAGCCGAATGTGGTAAGTTAGTTCATGGATAAACAGTGTCTTATACTTGATTCTATATGCGGATTAGTTCAGAAAAAGTATTTATACTCGCATACATGTCATGATTTCCATAGAAAGAATGGTACAAATAATTTTTAAAAGATATCACAACTCCTGGAAGTTTGATTGTGGTTGATTCTATCTCTGCTTCATTTTGCTACGAAATAACGCAGGTTATTGGTTTGGGAAGTATCCTAGCGGTATGTAGTGTACGTTAGGCTATAAGACAATGAAAGTGTTTGATATCGCATAGTCTGTCGTCTCTGGACTCACTGGCAGAAAGGGGTAGTATCGCATTTCTAAATCGCATTTTTCTAAAGTTTTGACATTGACATGTTTGAGTTAGATGTTCAGCTTTTACACTAATTGCAAGTATGGGCCGTAGGAGCATTATCCTGCTATTTCCTAGGTATTTTGACATGGATAAGGCCCTAGTGTCAGCCATTCGGGTTGTTCGCTCAGTGAGTATCGTAGCATGAAAACACTGTTTGCATACATGTGTGCGGTTTGATAAAGTTTGATCATGCGCAGTAGTGGTGAATTAGGGGAATCCCGCGTTATGAGCAGGTTCAGTTGTTACAAATAAGGAGAATCCCCTCATTATGCTGTAGACTAAGTGAAATATATTAACCTGTACAGTGTCGCCACTCATAGTATTATATACATTTAAGGTCTGCTGTGCACAGTTAATGTACAGTTCTGTTCATGGCTTCGTGTACCTGGTGAGTTCTTAAAAGAGAGAATAAGATGTTCCTGATACCAATTTCCTTAACCAATACACAGTCACTCACTCTCTCCTCATTTTCAGGTGTGGTGGTGAACCTGTGGGTCAGGTGTAACACGTCTTATAATCTGTCTATGTTCATAAGAGGGGTCTCTTGTTTTGTTAAGTGTACTTATTGTTTAGATCTATTGTCATCTTCAATATTAGAGGGAAAGAACAAATGATAAAATAAGACTATTTCATTGTAGTTCACATCCATTTGCACTCAAAACAAAACAAGTTCAAGTTACAGGGACCCGGGGACTCGGACTCGGACTCGGGCCTAAAGACTCGGACTCGGACTCGGGCCTAAGGACTCGGACTCTGACTGGGTGGACTCCACTCCAGCCCTGCTTTGCGTACTGTAGAGCTTTGCTGTTATTATCTCATCGCTCAGTGTAGACCACGAGATATTGCAGTCATTTTGCCCATCGCGCTGTATACGGCAATGCCAGCTAAAACAGCAACCGTTGCCATGGTAATAGTTAATATTCTCAAGTTACTTGTCTCAGAGCATGACCCATGGTGAGGTACCCCATGGTGACCAGAAGTCCATGACCGAGAGAGGGGTTAAAATGTGTCCGTGCCTGTGTTGAAGGTCAAAGGTCAAGTTGTGCAAAAATTGTTTTCCTTTTTTTTTTACTAAAATTCTAAAGGAAACATTGCATTGACATGAAACATTACCCATATAAATAAGAATGTCTAGTACTACCAAAATGTGTGGTTACCATGATAAAAACGGAGGTCAAAGTTCATGTGATGGAAGGTCAGATGAATATTTTTCTTTGTAAATACTGTGGCTACTAGCAGTTTGGATTTTCTTCAAAATTGATGGAAAGGTACCCTAGGGTGCAAAATTGTGTCTCGCAGACTCGAGAGAACTAAGGTCAAAGGCCAGAGATCTTGTCTGGTAAAAATATGGATGAACCTAGAACAAATTGCAACAGAAGGTTTAGGGCTTTAGATGATTATTATGACCCCACTGAATATTATATCTAAACTCAGACATAATTTGACGCCCGGAAATAGGTTAATTTACATTAATTCAAAATGGCGGCTATTGACAATATAATTATTAAGGTCCCATATAGAAACTAGAAAGCCCATAGGTTTAGTGATACCTTGCTGAGAGGGGCGATTTGTTGCAATGAGTTCATCCTTCATATTTACAGTTTTTGGCTCTATCATTTTAACGATGTTTTCGCAATTTGACATCTGCTTACCTCATATGACCTTTGCACACTATCACAAAGTGAATAACAAAAAAAAAAACATGCCTCAGGAGGGATTTCAACCCGGACCGTCTGCGTGAGAAACCGAGCTCTAATCCACTCCGCCACCAAAGAACTCCTTAAACGTTAGGTATTTTTAGTCACGCCTGAATCTCAGCATCCTTTCCACTTGTTCATAATAAGGTTATTTAAACTAGTATAATTACTGTAACAGCTATGCTTGTGAAAAAAATATAAATATTGTTTCCTATAACTTTATCTTTGGAATGGTAGAAAAATTTAGCCCTATCTTTTCGCTGTTCACAAACCGCGGTACACAATTTGGAGGTACCACCCATTGTCCATTTGGTTTGCAAAGTTTCGTAGTTGCACCTCTGATGACCTCATGTGACCTTCGACCTCCATTAAACCCAGAGAGTTCCCTCTCTCTCTTAAAGTAACACATCTATATACCAAGTGTGAAAAGGGTTCATCATCCTTGTCTCGAAATAAGGTCTTGAAATAAGGTTTTCGGTTTTTGACGTCTAATGACCTCATATGACTTTTGATCGCCACTTAAACCAATAGGTTTCTTCCTTTTAATATAAAAGTTATATATCAAGTAAGAAGATTGTCCATCATTGCTATTCTGAGATGTTTCGTGTTTACAAGCAATATTTAAAAATCTCGCATTTTCATTTTCGGTGACCCAGATAACCTTAACCAAAATCAATAGGGTTTATCTTTTGACTTTATCGCAACCACATGCCAAGTATGAAAAGCATCCATGCTTCCTACCTAGAGATATCGTGTTAACAAGGTTTTCGGTTTTTAACCTCTGGTGTTCTGACATGACCTTTGACCTCTACCAAAAACAATAGGATCTTTTCTCTATAGGATAATTTTATATCCCAAGTATGAAAATTAGCTATCATTGCTATCTTGAGATATCGTGTTTACAAGACAAGTGTCACAAACACATACACACCCACACACATACAAACACCCGCGTGATTGCATAGATTCGTTTTGCCTTCAAAAAGCATTAGAAAAATCTGCCCATTGAAAGTGGACGTCATGACTTGGCCAATAGCGTCACGACTTGACCATTTTTTCAACGATAGAGAACCGCAAACAACAAAATGTTCTTGGAATTTCTACCAGGTCTTCACAGACAGACAAAAGACAGAGAGTGCAGATTCCCTCAGAAGTATAGGCGGTCACTAGACCATGTAATCTGCAAGAATGTGGCATTTTTGTCAGTTGTTTAACAAGGATGGACTTCAAGGAAAGAATAAGTTTGTCCAACTTTCAAGGGAGCGGATTCTCTCATGGGAATAAAAAACGGATGCATTTAGGCTACACCTTAAAAATGTATTATAGACGCATCTATGCCGAAAACCAAAAGACAGAAGTAATGATTGTCCGTGGTCGTGTTTTTGCTAATAAACTACGGAGAAATCTCGACGTTAGCCCAGTAAGCATCACGCATAACGGTCTTTTGTGCGACGGAGCAGAACTCTTTAGCCATTCACAGCCTGCATTACTAGCATTGGTCAACTTGCCAGACAGGTACACTAGGCAATTTGCATATGACTTTACAATTACGAGTAACACAAATATTAAACAATAAAACATTTCCCCCACCCTCGTTAAAATAATCGCTTAACCCAGCACTTGCATGACCGGGAAGTTGTCGATTCCCTGGATACTTTCTTTACTTTACTTTTCTAATAGCACTTATATTACATGTCCGGTCTCACGAGTAAACCGAAACTTGTAATTTTCAACCAGGATGCTGGAAAACAACAAAACCCGCCTTTAGGGCTAATAACTATCTCCTCTCCGACTCAGGTGAACAAACTTGTTAAATTCTTAATAAACAAAAGCACATTTTTATTAGAATACTTTAGTGAAATTTTTACTCTTTGGTGTAATTCAGAATGGTTAAGGTCACACTGCGTGAAGTAAGTGAACAGTAAATTGTTAGACTATATATACCATTACCACTTTTACTCATATCTACTGAAATTTGAATATGGAAGTGATTAAGTCCGTGCATGTCAGAGCCTTTTCAAAATTCTGATAGGAATGATACTTGTAGCAATCTTCTCATTGCACCACTCTGGTACACCTGGTCCCTGGAGTTGGCAAAAACATTTCTACGGTTGCATTTTAATAGACTCTCAACAAAGGTAATAGACTTTTAACAAACCTTCCCAATATTTTCTAGCATTAGTAAGTTCCAGTAGTTTTAGTGCAGTGCAAGTGGAATCTGGCAGTGACACAGAACCGACGACAAACTACGAGGGCATCACGGCCATTTTTGACGTTGGCGTTTGCAATTTTGAAGGGCTTTACGATAAGGTCGCTTATTTCAAGCCCTGGGTAAAGACGACAACATGAAGGTCGTCGAGTGATCCGTGGCAAGTGCCATACTCGTACTAGTAGTATAAAAGCTATTTAAACCATAGCAGGCTGTATGAGAGAACCGGCGATCAAAATCATGATTCATGACTGTATTTTTTCAAACATATACTGAACTTCTGGGGACTGAGACAGAAAGTGTTTAATTCTCTTTGCAAACGTTTCCAAAAGAAGTTAAAGCATTATTTTTTGTCCGGGCAGCCAAGGTTTTTGTGTGAGCGGCAACTTTAAGAGCGGGCGCTAAAACACGCTCTTCAGATTTTCACGCCCAGACAAAACGGCTAGTGCAGTACACTGCTATCAATATATTACAGTGTACTCTACTAATAATTTTGCCGTGTGCATGATGTCACACCACATCACTACGTCACCATGATCTACAAATATATCACAAAAAACTTCAGCAGTAGTTACTCCTTCGGCACTCTGCGATGGAGCTGGAGATTGAAACTAAGGCTAAAATGTGAGTCCAATCGTACATAAGTACCAATATTTCTTATCCCGACAAATGTCATGTCGGAATTTAGATTAGCAAATTAAAATCGGGATAAAAGTTCCGACAGAGTCGTAATGGTTAATAGCTATACCGATATGATGAATATAGATTATGTTGAAAAAATTCAATGCTAGAAATGATGAGAAATTATTAGATACAACAGTGAATAATTTAATGCTCAAGACAGCATCGTTAAATTTGAAAATATGGTGATTTTATATTTAAGTTTGTAAAGGTGCTCAGATGTTCAATGTCTGGAAAACTTGAGACTTACACAAAATAACAAAATCTACAACCCTGCTATATGTCGGCGTGGGTGTAATGAACAGTTCAGTATATCATTGTATGACATACTTCTCAATTTCTAATTAAATCAAGAAATTAAGTTAAAAAAATTGAAGTTATGCCCTCATTCGAAAAAAATTGGAAGTTATTTCGGGGAATGCTCACTAGACAGAAGATCTACTTGACGGAAAATTTACATACGGTTTAAGATAGGATTAGGATTCAAGTTAGACACAGACTTAGGTTGAGGATTAGGATTAGGATTAGCCTCAGTAAGGATTAAGGTTTATGTTTGGATTAGCGATTAGGGTTAGAATTACTTTCACAATTCAGATTTTCGGTTTAGTGAACTTTCAACCTATAGTGAAGGTTCGATCTAAAGAACCCTGCTCATAATTTCAGTAGTCCGCTCGTATGAATTTTAATTATTGTGAATTTCTCTTTTTGAAACTTGTACAAAAATTTCTAGGGTCAGCTAGATAATTTTTCACATCATGAACTAGTTATGCATAGTTTCCTTTCCAATATTTGGAGAATCTTATATTAAGTATTTTGTCAGAGGCTTTTTCTCGAATGGATTGTACTTTTCAGCACAATGTTCCACAAATAGAATCATATGGACAATTACAATAACGACCTTAATAATGAGCTTGTAGCCGAAAATAACTTTAAATTTAAAATCAAAGCAACTTAAACTTTTTATAACGCTCAAAAAATAGTATCTAAATGCAACTTATAAGGTCTAAATTTTGTCATTCCCCTCCCCCATCTGGGAGGCCTTTTGACTGAACATTTTCTTGCAAGGCCTACCCTAAGGGAAAGTGCCCGGACGCCTTGTAGGGGTGCCATGCTACAGCCAGACAATTCAGTCACGAAGTAAAATTTCAAATCATGTAATCAGTTCAAAACTTTACCAAAGATAACATCATTTTGGATCGAGGAAAACTTGAAACAAGAAATTTTTCTCAACGAGTAGAGGTGTCGTTCCTCCTCTTAGACAAGATCCATTCCCATTACACCCTAAAATATAGAAAACTAGCGCATCCACGGTGCCATAGCTCAGCTTTCATGCCCCCATCCCCCACCGCATTTAAACCGTAGAAAACATTTTTACACTTCAAAATATAAAAGAAGTATTTGTTTAATATATCTACCCTACCCTATAAAAAACCATATCGAAAAGTTTGTTGCATTTGCCGAACGCTTGGCTTTTCGCCATGTGAACTAACAGATTACGCCATATAACACTATGTGGTGTCGATAAAAGAGGCCTAATTTATTTTGCTATAACTAATTTCATTGCATGTCTTCTTGTCAAGTAAAATAATTTTATTAACTTTCTGCGTAAACTTCAATGTGAGCGAATCTAGTTCTGACACCGTGACAGCCTCCAGAGTTCATGATTACCAAGTTGTGCAGTCCCTATAAGAATTCGACCAATAAAAAGAGGAAACCGTAATAAAATGTGTCACCAACCTTCCTCTATAATAATTAGTTTGATTGGCAGGATAGATTTCTGGCCAAATAGGTTGACAGTGGGGATGTTTTAGCCATGGGCGTAGCAAGCGGGTGGATGGGTTGGACAATCATCCAGGGGCTCCCAACCAAGATAAAAAAAAAAAACTTTGTGGTATTGGGCCCGGCTAATATGCTCGACCCGGCTATGACGCATTATCATATTATGCAGGGTTTTACTTTAAGTTTTAACACACGTTTTCTATGACGTTTTAACACGGCAACAGAAATAGTTGTCAATAGACAACAGGAAAAAGTATCGCATATAGTACCATACGTTGTGTATTTGTTATAATTTGTACGTGGATGGCTGTAGAGGGCTTCCGCAAGTGGGATTATGATACCATTGGTTTTGGGACCCTTCACTGCTCTTGTCCATGGTCTTGTTACGCCCCTGGTTTTAACCACTAAAAATGAACGAGGGAGATTCCACCTTTGTCAATTTGGATTCGCTCTGAAGGCTATGTGACTTTGAATTATGCGAACATTCTTCATGAAAAATAAGAACGTTTATGATAAAAATATATTTTATAATTTTTTATGATAATACAATACTACAAACTTTGAAGGAAAACGTACTTTAACTATTACTTCACAAAATAGTCCTTATACCACAATGGTATAGCCCAATCAACACGCTATGCTTGCATGCAACAATTGACCTGGAAATTTTTGATGGGTGTCCCCAGCCCACCCCCTGCCGAGGTATTCACCCAACATGTAGTCCGGCTACGGTCCAGCAATGCTCTTATATTAAAACTGTCAAGAGAACTTTCAGAAACGTGACCATATACAGTTAAGAGTTCTGCTAACTATGAAAATGATGTAACTTACAGTCAAGATGCGCGAGAACACCAAGTTTTAGCTATTTCTAGTTGACCACTATTCCACAGTCAATCAATGAACTTCCTGTGCAGCTACATTAAGACCAATAAAGTTAAAGGGGTTTGCTTTTGTATTGCAATAAGACACACTGAGATTTTAAGTGATAACTTCCCTATGAATCACAGCCCCTGACAAAGACAACGTTTAAACCCTTTAACAGTTTGAAGAGTCTGTGGTCAACAGAGCAAGCTTGTTTACAAAAGGGATTAACCGTTGCAAGTGGAGAGATAGAGTGAAACAGAATAGATCTATTGAAAGCACCCAGAAGATGGGCCATGGTATTCGTTGTTACACTGTAAAAAAATCTGTAAAAAAAGAGAAACTCTGGCAGCAGAGTTTCCCGACAAACTCTGTAATTTGACATTACAGATTAACTATGTTAAAAAACAAGTTAAGTTTGATAGAAAAAACAGACAAAAACTGTAATTTATAACCATTGTAAAAAACCAGACAGTTTCTGGCAATAGTTTCCAGACAAACTCTGTAATGTTACATTACAGATAATGTAGGTAAAGAAACAAGAAACGTAAAGAAGACAGACCATGTGACATAATGAAAATGATATGCATTGGATCTGCACTCGGAAATGCTGTTACTCTTCCAATGTCCCCTCGTGTCTCGGACAAGAGAGCCAGAGTCTAAGGGCGGCGTTCAATAATAGTAATGAAGACAATGTGTTAACAGTAAGAATGTACGCTATGTTACATGTACCACGTCTATGACAAATTTGGTTATAGTGAATAACCTTACTACATAGTTTTTAAAAAGATACAGTTCATACATCTCAATATTCTTTACCTGTATTTTAACTACATATCCTTTGTCCGAAAAAGTGTTATTTGCTACAGATTTCATTAATTTAGACCTGCCCTAAGCACAAATTGACAATTTTTATGTAAAAATTTTGGCCACGCCCACTTAAGTAGCTAAAAGGAGTTTAGGTCAGTTTAAACTAATCTGAAGGTTACACAATGCTTTATTGGGACATCACTAATAACCTATACCCGGCAGAGTGTTCACGGTGTTATCTTTTAAAAAGTTAGGTATCCTTCTAATTTGCATAATTGCAAAACATATTTTTTTTGCTAAACTACTGGAAATACGTAAAACGTCTGTTAAACTTACAAAATACTTTTGTAAATATAAAAAACATATTTTTTCTGCAAAATTTTACAGAATATAACGGGAAATTACCATTCAAAAAAAATACAAACTTAGTTCGTAAACCAACTGAAATACGTAAAACGTTTGCAAAAATACAGGAACATTTCATGTAAATTAGAAATACAGAAATTATCCTGAAAATTTTACAGAAAATTCACTGTAAATTTACAGAAATTTTTTACAGTGTAGGGGAAAAATAATAGAATGAATAAATACGTAAAGCGAAAAAAGAAGAAAACCGAAAAACTAGAATTACTTTGTTATTTCCACACATGCCGTAGAAAAAATAAAACAATATAAAATTGACATTTCAATCGTTTGTAAATCTTTCCGAGAGATGATTTTATTTTTATTTGGGCTTTCCCAAATTGACCATATTAATTGCACCTACTCTTACGCCTAATGTTACGCCCTACGGCTAAATCGTGAACTAGACCACAGACAAATGGAAATGGAAACACAATCTCCATTGCATTTAACACATGAAAACGTAACAAATGCAAATATGCCGAGAAGGCTAGCAAGCCTACCAGTAAAGCGAACCACAAACTAGACAGAAAACAAGGTTTGCAAAACATTCCTGGTTTGTTCAAAATTTCAGCTGACTACCAATTTATCCCCCTAAAATGATGGGAAATTACAACTGACCAAAATTTTCAATTGAAGCCAAACCACACGTTAGTAACAGATACCTACAAAGGGGGAAAAGAAACTTCATATGCATTGGATACGATCTGTGGAGTACATTTTATCAGAAAATACCGTAGGCTCTCAAAGAGGTGCCTTTTTAACCCCTCAAATGATGAAAAAAAATTTGCCAGGAACAACTTTTGTTCAGCACCTTCAAAACTGTATAAATATAAGATTTTATTACATTTCGCAATAAGATCTGGGAAGAGAGGACATTTTTACGTTTCAGAAAATTAGGTCTCGCAACCTCAAATAACCTTAAAATTTGTAACTAATCATAGAATATATAAAGACTTAGCTTCCTCAACGAACTGACAAAATTTGAGCCAAATCGAATGAAAAACGACGAAATGACAACCATTTAAACACAGTCGTAAAAAGTGACAGAATTCTGGCTGTCCCGCACGATGGCAATAGATCAGCTGAGCTAAAAATCGCTTAATAATGAGGGTTCCTACACATATAATCAATTCAACGTTCTATGATACTTTATCAAAAGTAACAACATTTTGCATCCAACTCACCTCACAAAGACAGACCTTTTGGAAGAGTTGGGGTGTCGTCCCCTTCATGCTCTTAGACAGAACCTCTTGCTTTACGCCTAGCACAAAACTAGGTTTTAGAATATCGCTAAATGATGACAAGTTGCAAAGATACCAGAATGACACCGATTCACAGGTGAACGAGAAGGGTCCGCCAGGGTGTCAACTATCTATGAGCATGTCACTTAGTGTTCCGCTTAGACAGTGTCGTAAGCTGTCCCCAGGAATTTTGGCTAGGCTACGACCCTGGATGATGGCATCTCCTCACGTTGATGTGCATTGTTTTGTGTTCTTGATTCCCCCCCCCCCCTCTACAAGGTACGTGTATGCTTACTAGCATATCAGATTTCGGTTAAATATAGAAAAACGTATGTATAAACTAAGATATTGCAAGCAGAGAGAGTGGCGCTATGGACAAACATGAAGGATGTTTTGCTTAGTTATGTTTGTGTGTCCGTAAATTTCTTTTTGAAACCTTTCAAAAACCATCTTTTAGGACCGATTTGCAAAAAATGCTGCTATGCTTACAATCTAGTTAATGCAGCTTTCTAGGAAGAGCGGTGTTTGTGTTTTTCCATGAAGGTACTACTTTAATAGCTCCATAGTTTTTCTTTGCTTGTGGTTCAACAAGAAGGACGTGAAATCTAAAAGGAAACGTAAAGTGGAAACCACTAATCGAGGGACCTGGGATCGACAATGGCTCGGATATGTTTAAGTTCGAAATACGGCCTTCGTAAATGCATGTATTTAATTGCATTTTATTTAAGTATCCACGCTACCTTAAGTAGATTTCCTCAGTGCGTTGAATCTGGCATTGATTCTACTACAGATAATAATCTATAACGTTTTTTCACCCAAAAGCGGCCCTTTCCTAGACTGTCTGAGTAGGAGTTTGTCTATGCCCTAGGACTGACGATTGGGAACTACTTCAACTTATTTATTCATATATTATAGGATATCAAAAATTTTCATTACCTTGAATGGAGAAGTTGTTAGCATCTTTTATTATCATTAGATCTATGCAACATTAATTCATGCGATACCACATTTTAAAAATATGTATTCGGATCTCAAACATTCTCACAAACTTGATAAAGTTCTCAAGCAATCTCATTAGCTAACTACGTATTTCATCATGATTTTATCACTAACATTACAGTTTTCGTCAGCTTGAAACTTGGACATTTATACTTTGACCTTGATTTCCGAATCCAGCAATGCAGTGACGC
>WURT03448949.1:0-22430 GCA_009936505.3 Holothuria glaberrima
ACAAAGTTGCTAAATATTCCCTACAATGGCATTAATATCATAAAGAAATTCAATTCTATGTCAAATTAATGTGCCACGATGACATCACAGATTTCCCATAATGCACTTCATCTTGAGAAAAAATTGCATTCATTTGAAAATTTGTACCTTCCAAACGCTGCAAGCTATTGAGTTGTGGTTTTCACCTCCTAAAAGAGAAAAATTTTCTGCATTTTTTAAACTTACTGAATTTTGTTTCTGGAAAATCCCTTTAAGCCCACATATTAATCTGTGCATGTTTTGCCCTGTTGCTTTTTGTATTTACAGTGAGTTCAACTTGTCTTAATGCAAAACTTAAAGCAGCTTTTGACTAGCTTTACATCCAGAGCCATTTAACCTGTCTTTCCAACATCCCTAGTCCTCAAGTAACCTGCATGAGCAGTTAAGTGTTTTTCTCTGCTATTGATAACAGTAATGCAACAGTACAAAAAAAGTGTCTTTCACTTTGAGTCTTAAAGTGCTTAGGAATAGGAATTCAAAAACAAGCAATTATGCAATTCCTTGATTAGGTTTTGCAAACTTGTCCAAGTCTTGAATCGATTGAAATGGGACGTTCAAAGCCTGACATAGAGATAGTACTTTCCTGATAGATGCAGTCAACATCTGTCCAGAGTGTCCTTCACATCTTCTTGTAACGAAGAGCTTAAATTACTATTGGCATGCCAGTTATTATGTTTTTGTCTATGTAAATAATTGCCATTCAGAACTGAAGGGGAATTCTTTTCAATTTTCAGTGTTACTGTTTGCTATTGTTTCTACCCTTGTGACTTTTTGTGATTTATTTTTTCACTTCTGAGATTGACAGGGTTAGTCTTTTAGAATGCTGGTAGCAATTTCTGTTATGTTTAGGATTTTTCTTGTCTACACTACTGTTGAGAAGCTGGTTCCTATGGTAACTATTCTTTACAGAACAAAACTGCTGTATATCATCATGCACAGCTACATCAAAAGGATGACACACTGTCAGTGATTGTTAAATGCTCACAATCATTCATGCCACCAACTCAGGAGATTTGCATCCCCAAGTTACCTTTCAGTGTTAGTTTCGCCTTTGGCTGACAGGAATTAAGAAAATGACTTGGCTATTCATCCCAGCCTCTGGTAGCACGGTGATACTGTAGGAGAGGCCGCTATTGTAGCTAGGTGAGGAAAGCAGGTCAAACATTGAAAATGGGCACTGTCCTCTAAGTTAGAGGAAACGAAGGGTGTGACTGTCATGCACATGTGCACACACATGCTTGATGATCTTACAGGAAGTATGCATTACCATAACCATGACGAAGCAAAGGGGGGAGGGGCACGATAATCGAAGGGAAGGGAGGGAAGTGTTAAAAGGAGAAAAGCGGAAGGATGGTTGGGGAAAGAAGGTACCCCCAACTATTTTGATGTATAAGAATTTGTGCAGTTTACTAGTTTTGTGAGTGTAGTTGTGACTCACTGTAACATGCTTCTCACTTGACAGTGTCTGACCAGTGCTGCTTTGTACTATTTGTCCTTTTTATTGGCAATATTGAAGAATATGGAAAACCCATTGTTGGGGTAGGGATAGAACTTTATTTATTTGATACTGAGAACACAAACCACTTAGATCAAAATTCTGAATGTGTATTTGTCAGTTTGCCAAAGATGGCATGATGTATTTCTTAAGAGGATGTTCTCTTGCTGTTGGGAATGCACAGGCAGTCGCTCTGTTGTAATAATTTTGTCACAACAAAAAAGGGAATATTCTTCCTCTTTGTGAGACTTAAAAGGTGGTCCACTCAATTTAAGTCATAAAAGTTTTTCAAATTTTTATCCTACTTGCAACAATAGAAATGTCATTAGAGTAGCATGATACCTGGTGGGAGAATGATGCAGAGCTTAAAATAGCCTTACAAACAGTCTCCTCTTACCCTGAGGGTGTTTTATCATTACACAGCTCGAGTTTCGGCAGTGACCAGCTAAGTGGGTAGAAACATGTCTGACCTTTTAAATGGACAGGTTATTTCTTGCTTGTGAACAGCTTTTTTTCTAAATAATTTTGGTTCCCCATAAATAATTGTGTTTAAGAGTAAGCCTAATGTACACAAAGCAAGCTTACAGCTGACAGAGGCTGATCATGCCTAGACATTATTCCACAGTCTGTCATCTTTTGGAAGGGCAGAAACGAGGTAAGGCATGAGTCATGTCGGTTTTTACCTTGCAGAAAGTCATGGCCCGTGTTCAGTTTTTGCTATTAATGCCAATGAAAGGTGATTATGGTTCTGTTTTATGGAAATATGGAAGTGAGGGGTGATTTTTCTGTCAGGGTTTGTATTATTGATGATTGATGCTAATGGAATACACCCTTGAAGGAAAATGGTTTTGGTTTATCTGTGCATTCATGTACCAATGTAGAATTTTTAAATCTTCTTAGGTTTAATTGGTAAGTTGTGGAGGCTCACTTGCAGGTGGAATGAAAGTGAGAGCAACAAACCCTGCAGTTATAGAGCTCTTCACTTAGGTAGAAATGCATGAATCAAAATTTGTATTTACCAATCAATTTTGAAAAGAGAAAGAGGGTTACAGTGTATGTCATTCGTGTTTGCTTGATACCTTTCATAAAAAAAAAAAAAAAAAGGAAAAAGGAGTGCATCCATACTTCAGTGGGCAGGAAAAGATGAGAGGACCCATTTATGTCAGGAGATTGAAGTTATTTTGAAGAAGTGTTTGCAGGGGGTTTACTAAATTTTACTGAGCGGTGAAAGTGTTGGTGGCGTGTAAAGTTATGAAAAATACTGTACTTGTACCCCAAGTGGGTGAGAGAAGAGATGATTTGTGGAATGTAAAGAAAATGGGATATTTTAGGTTCCCAACTTTGTGATAAAACACTTCTTGAAGATTGAGAAGGGGATACTGAAGAAGGGGGAGGGGGGTGTGAGGAGGGATCAGTAGAGATGAAGGCATAAAGAGGTTTTAGGGGATACTGGAGGAGGGTGAGAGATGGAAGCACAAAAAGAGTGGTGAGGGATGATGGGCATTAATAAGAAAAATGATGTTTATAGATGTTCTCTATAATTAAGCTTAGAAGGTTTGCTAGGAATAATTAAAAAAATTGAATTTTTATAAATTCATATTTTCACATACAAGCTTCAATGTCAAGAAAGATCCAAATTTTTGTATAGGACAGATGTTCAGAACCAACCTCATAGCTAATATTTATGAAGTAATGAACTATGTTATTGCATCTTGCACTTTAATGGTCAGCATTCGTCTATTGTTTATGATTGAATTGGCTGCTTGTGTATTTAGTATTTACATATACATACCTGTGTTTATGATTGAATCGGTTGCTTGCGTATTTACATTTTATATTCAGAGCGAGTTATTGCATGGGTAAAGTCACCAACAGTATAGCAGCCAGTGTTTGATTATGGACAGACTGTTTAATATTTCATACAGTGTTCAGGTGAATGACTCACATGCCCGAGTGGTGAGGATTAAAAATTCAGATGGTACTTGACAGTTTATATAGAGGACACAACCAATTTGTCTCGTTTAATTGAGAATTTCAGTCAATTTCAGGTGGAATATCTAGTAGTGTCTCAATAACATCTACCAGTGAGAGTTAAGGTTTCATGTAGATTTGAAGGTGTGGAATATTGCTGTTAATATTGTTACATATAATACAGCAAACCTATCCAGTGATAAAGTGGGTCTACTTAACTTGTTCTTGGTATTCTCAAGTTTGAATTACTGGACTTTAATTAACACAGAAAGTGAGTAAGGAAAACTACCTGTGCTGGTATGTTATTTGTGTATAGTGGAATTATTCTGTGGTAGATGCCAGTGGGTTGATATGTGTGGTGTGAATAGTTTTCAGGGATGGGTCAAAAAGTGTATCAAAATTGTAAACCATTCTGTTTTCATGTAAGGGTTCACAGCCCCCACCCCATAAGAAAACATATGGATTTTGTTGCAAGAGATGTTGGTGTGCTAAATAGATTTTCAAGAGGGCCTGGAAGGAAGGAACTCTTTGTGAGGGGGAAAGGCCATCTGACCCCATCACCACTCCCACCCCCTAATTGCGGGTCAGTACCTTGCACTACAACAATGTTAGTGATTATTTCAATGAGAAAGGATTGACTGATTTAGTCAGTTGGCATCACCAGGCTTTTAACAAAAGCTATGTACAGTATATTTTTATGGATATAGTGCTCTTGCATAATATTAAAGCACTTTTGAAGTCCTGAACTTCTATTGCAAAAAAATGAATGTGTGCACATGCTTGGTTGAATCCATGGACACTGGGGATTTATGCATGAAGACATGAAGCCCTAGATACTGAACTTAAGCACGATATGTTATATACTGTTTAATAATTTACGTTTTGAGAACCTGACTCTTGTGAACTTGTTTCTTGCACATCCTGACCTATAAATTGTCTTCCCTTTGCTGAAACAGAATCTCCTTCTTGTTTATTTAAGATATAAGTATTCAGTGACTTAACATTTTAGTAGGCCAACTTCCTTACATACCTTGTAATTGCAATGAATGAATTTAAAGCTCTTGCATAAATTTTTACTGGCTTTTATACTCTCCCAGTCATGTAGCTGTTCCAATTTTTTTGTCAAGGAGCATAGCTGATCATCAGTTAAATGTTGCTTTACAGGTAGTGGTGGCTTAATCGTGGATTGTATGGAAAAACAAGGTTGTAGATTGTTGATTCCTGGTATGATAAAGGACAGGTGTCCAATCACGGTTGAATCGAAACTTAGAGCAGATAGTAATGAGCTTACCAGACCAGCAGATAGTCATGTGATGAATGTGTTCATATCCTTCTAATGCAGCTCTGTACTGACTCCTGCTGTATTTAGATATTAGTTGGTGAGAAGAAATAGAAGTGCTGTTACATAGCTTCAACAGCTGCGGATGTAAAACATAGCATGGCTTTCATACACACCATTTCATTGCCATCTTACTGCCGTATCACACCTCTGCAGAAATGCCTGCCATTCTTATCATGAATTAGACTGCCGAAAAATCCTGGATGATAGAAATCACTTTGCTGATTATTTTGTACGTTAGCTTTTTATTTGGGGGCACTTGGATTTATAAAAAATTATGAGACTTTTGACATTTTTGGTATTTATAGGTCTGTTTTTCTCCTTTTTTGTTATACACATATATGTAATTTAATTACTACATGCCTGCAGTTACCATCTGGCAATATTTTAGGCTCTGGAATGGTTCCCCCCCCCACCACCACCACTAAAGGTTGCAGTGGTAGATCCTGTTCCTCACTCCATCTTGCCCTGCTTACTGTCTGGCGATTGGAAGTTTAAAGTCTTCCCTAACGATTCTGTTAATTCGGTTTACATTCAATATCTTACTGATGTTCGTAAACATCATTCGATAGACTGTGTCCTTGGTGATTGTAACAGCTTGCACATGTTGATGCTCTTGTGTTTGGTTTAGCACATGGCAAATTTCTTTGTCAGGGTTGGAGAAGTAAGGTGGACTTGACATAGTAGGCATGATGAAATCTTCCCCCCCCCCCTCCTTTCTGGCTGGGGAGTTCATAGTAGTTTAAAAAAGGGGCATGTGCTAGCCGGGCCTATAGCTAGAATAACCAGTTTGGGGGGGCACATTGATGTTGGAGTTTCACCGTTCTGGGAGGGGGCTAATAAGGGAGGGGTGTCCCCTTACCTCCTATTTATGTATGCAACCGTTAGCTACCTGTCATTAGGGGGATACCCACTAGACAGAGGGTGTAGTAGATAAAAGGTTCACTAGACCAGAAGATCTGCTTGACCGAAAATCTACTTCAGGTTAAAGGTAGGATTAGGGAATATGTATTAGCCTCTGTTATGATTATGGTTTGGGTTTAGGATTATGGTTTGATCTAGTGAACCTTGTCCGTCATTAGCACATGGCAGAAGTTAGTAGTACAGTGGAAGAGGGAGCCCTGTCAGGGGGGGGGCTAAGGGAGCCCTGTCCTGGGGGTGGGGGGCTGTCCTCATTCTTCATCTGTCAAGTCTATACAATGTCAAAAGTACATCGTGCAGTATCTGCTGTACTTTTCACAAACTTTTGCTCTCTTAATGTTACTGATGTTAACAAAGTTGTGTGTTTGTTAACCATGCATGAAGGCTTTCAAAGAAGCACATGGCTTTCTTGATTAGAGAGTTTGATCATTTGAATGCTGCAAAGAATTGTGTGATACACAGATGATAAAACAAACCATACTTGTTGCATAAACACTAGAAAATTGTGAACTTTGTAACATATAATAACGCAAAGTTTTAAGCTAAAAAGGACATTTGATATACATGGCAAGAGACAAAACTGTATGTATGAATTCTCCTTACATTTGCATTGGATCTAGAAAGGGATTACTTGACAATTTTGTCAAATATATAAATCTAAATATTGGAACATGTAGTCTATCTCGCTCCTCATCATCTCCTTTTTACATGTAAATTCCCCAGCTTGTTTTTCAGGTGTAATGTTTCCCTAAGATTTCGAGGAAGTGTGCCTGCACGGTCAAATGATAGAAGTGTGCCTGTACAGTCAAATAATAAAACTCCCTTATTTGGAAGTTGTCTCTAATCAGTGCAAAGCAAAATTTGAGAAAGCCATCATCAACCTGAGTTGGCCTACATTCAAGTACCTGGTCAAGAGCTTTCAACAGGAAGCAAGTACTACTGTTTGGGGGTACCTGTATTCCCATTTAGTTTTCTTACCACTATCACTCACGCTCGCTATTAAACATTCCTCCACAAAAATAATGCACATAATTGCTTCTTCGCTTTTTTGGATACTGTGCAATTGTTTTTTCTATGTAGGTAGGATTTTATAATCTACAGTATTTCACTTTTAAAGCACCTCATCTAATTCAACTAGTCAAGTATAACAGCTTGATTGGTAAATTTCCGAAATCCAGACCAAAGTAACTTTTGTAAGTTTGAGACCACCCAAAGCATTCAGCAGAATTTGGTTGTATACATTATATATTGGCTATGTTTTCTTTTTTTTTTTGGAGGGGGGGGGGGCTTTGATTCCTTAAAACTGTATTTAGGTGTGGCTTTACCAATTGAGCTGTATGACTTCTCTTGTCATAGATGAGGTAAATAGGGTTTAACTTTATAAAGTCACAAATGGTAGGAAATTATGCTGAATTGATAACCATTTGTGAATTTTATATTTTTGACAGGTATTGGACTCAAGAGAACAATGGTACCCAAAGTAAGCTGAGACAGTTAAACCGACTTAAAAGCCATGGTCCAACTCTTGGAGACTGTTACTGTACATGCACACTTACTGAATTTGTAAGCTAAGCCCTAAACATGGAGGTCTTGCCAATCAATAGAATGCTCTCGCCATCTTCACTTGTGACTTTCACTACAGTCCTGCTTTTACACCTACCCAGCAGCTCAAATTCTTACCCAACCTTTGAGGTCCCTAACAGCAATTCAGGAACACCCCAAGAGTTATACAACTTGGTAGTCGAGCCTACATCTGGTGCCCTTTATGTTGGTGCTCTTAATCGATTGTATAAATTACCGCCAGATTTAGAGGAAGGGAGTATTATAGAATTAGAGACTGGGCCTAGGCCAGATAATCAGGAGTGTCCAGTTCCTCCCAGGAAATGTGATAAAATACGAGAAGACACAGATAACATAAACAAAATTCTTGTTTTAGATGATGATAGACTTATATCCTGTGGTAGCATCTATCAAGGCACATGTCAGGTGCGTAGTCTAGAAAACCTGGTAATGTTGGCCAATAGTACTTCACAGGAGATTGCGCCAAACACTGTGAATGGCACGGTGGTGGCATTTGTGACTCCATCCTCTACCCAGGAAGAAAAAGTTTTGTTTGTGGGTACTTCAAAAGGAATTTGGCAAGACTTTACTGGTGTTCCTACTATTTCAAGCCGTGAGCTGCCAAGAAACCTTAGCCAGAAAAATCTCTTAGAAATCGTGAAGAACGAAGAGGGCATAGGTACTCAGTCCAAACTTTTATTTCCACAAGAGACCTCTACCACTTCTGCCACTGGGTTTAATATTGAGTACATTCATGGATTTTCTGTGGATCATTTCAGTTACTTTATAGCCAATCAGCCTGAAGAGTCGGAACCCGTAGTAGTCCCGGAAAATTACACAAAAATTGTGCAAATTTGTCAGAATGAAAGATACTATTACTCTTATATTGAACTGCCGTTAAACTGTAAAAACCCTGCCACGGGCGAAAAGTACAATTTGGCACAGGCAGCTCATGTGGCACAGATTGGCTCCAGTGTGGGCTGGACTGGCTTTGAAGACTCCGAAGAGGTTCTCTTTGTTTCATTTTCCAAAGCAAGACCAAATTCCATGGAGCCATCTGAGGAATCAGCTGTGTGCATGTACCCCATCAGACTGATAAAGCAAATGTTTTTTGATCGCAGGATTGAATGTTTCGCGGGTGAGACAGAAAAAACAGAAATTATGTGGTGGGAAGATCAGGATTGTCCCACTGGCTCAAAGCGGTTGGTGAGTTTTGCAAAGCTCCAATTCTTTTTCTGAAAGGTTTTTGCTGATTTTAGGATAAATTTGTCATTATGAATGTAACATGTCTGTGTACATATTTGGTATAAAACATATGCAAGCTTTAAATTTGACATCTTTTTGGAGAATTATTACTGTTTTCTATCATAAATTTGAGAAGTGAACTTTTTACTCTGATTGCAGCAGGAAAAAAAAAAAAAAAACCAGTGGCCTTAGGTTTGCTCATGGTGCTACTGGTTGGTCATTGCCTAATTAGTGCATGGTTGCTTTTTCCCTTACTGTCATGTAAAGTAATGAGTGGGGAAAGTCTTTAATGAGTGCAAAAAAAAGCAGTATTCCAATTCAAAATTGTACCCAGGAAGTTTCTTAAGGGTTATAGGGAGAGGGCAGAAACCACAAATAGTGATCCAAATTATCTTGAAGGAGGATTTCAGCCTCTAACAATATGGACCATGTGTACATTAGTTTGAGTTTTTACAAGTGTTTAAGGCATATGAGTATCTACATTGCCCCTCCTTACCTTCTATGTAACCCTCACCTACCTGCAATTAGTACCTGGCAAATTTGTGATAGCACAGTAGTTATCGGCGCCTGATGCTCAACTCCGTCGGTGAGCTGATGCTGCGGGTACTAAGAAGATTGTCTTGAAGGTCAGGGCATGAAGGGGAGCCCTGCTAAGAGGCTCGAAGGAAGAAGCTGAGAGTGTCTGGAGTACGTAGTAGATCGACCAGCCATCTTGTCGAAGGTCTGCATAGGAACATCCCCTTGAGGAGTTGAGCAACGATCTTATTGTTCCCTACTGACAAACTGTCAGGAAAACCTTTGTGGACTGCCGTAATCTATAATTCTTGATTGTGGACAGCTGCTTTCCCTCTTCGAACAAGGAGACCAGGAAGGAGCAGACTTGGTCTAAAGGAGGCTTACATGGGATTAAAAGAGTTGGCCGAGGCCCACTGCCAGAACTTGTCCAGTCTTGAATTGTAAGTTGCGGTTGTGGATTCCCTTCTGGCACTTGAGGCCAGGTGGACAACTGACGAAGGAAAGCCTGTCTCTTGGAGACGTCTGGTAATAACTTCCACACAGCAAAGTGCAGACTCCTGATGTCCTGATGCCAAATTGTCCCTCGTTTCTGGGTCAGATTCTGTTGTGGTCTAGTAGCCTGAGGGGGTATTCAATGAGGAGAGGGGAATCATGGACGGTTCGGCCATGTCGGGGCCATTAGAAGCAGTTCAGTGTCTCTGGACTGGTGTAGCTTCAGGAACACCTTGTGAATTAGACACAACGGGGAAACGCATAGAGGTACATCCTGTCCCACCGGAGGGACAGGGCATCCGTTGCCCAAGCCTGTGGTTGGTGGAACCTTGTGCAAAATGTTGGGGGCTTCACGTTGAGTACCGAAGCGAAGAGATCCACCTGGGGATGTCCAGAAATTTAGAAGGCGTGGTTGGCCCAGCTCATGGAAAGTGACCACTCGTTTGTGTTGAAGGTCCCCTTGGACAGGGCATCTGCCATGACGTCCGTTCCCATGAGGTGTGAGGCTCTGATCGATATGTTCCGAAGCTGTGCTAGGATGCATCAAGTTACTCTCGTGAAAACCCTTGGGGCTGTGGACAGGCCGAACGGGAGGACGCTGAAGGCATAGTCAGTCCCCTTGTACCTGAATGGTAGGAATTTTTTATCTGCTGGATGTATCGGGATATGCAGGTAAGCATCTCTCACGTCTATAATGTTCGTGGCTCACATTCCTGCTTCTAAGGACAGGATTATGGATGAAAGACTCTCCATCCGGAACCTTTTGAGACGGATGAACAGTTTGTTCAGCGGCTTCAGGTTCAGGATTGCGGGTAGGTGAGGGTTACATAGGTCAATAGAAGTAACAGGGCTCGTAGATTCCCATACCAGGGAGTTTTGGAGAGTATTTGGGTGGGGGAGAGGAGGTGTACAAGCCATCCGATCCCCCATTGGGTATGGCCTATAATTTCTGTAAGCCATATTTGCTTAGAAACTCATCGTAGATGTTTGTCTGTTTTGGTTAACTTTTAGCAGAGGGTAGACTAGGAGCCTTGCAAAGTCCCTTGGCCCCACTAGGACTCAGTAGAAATCCTCCGTTCCTCATTCCAATGCAAATATTTTAACATTATCACTTAGATTTGGATCTCAGAGCTAAAGCTCTGGTCTGATTTATACTCTTAACATCATTGAGAAAAGCTTGAGATAGAAGGTGGATTTTTAATCTCTTTCCCCACCACAGGTCGACTCCATGCAGGAACAAGGGACAGGGTACTGTCATAACTTTGATTATAAGTGGCCAATGGGAGGGAATGATGGCCATGATGGTGATGCCATTTACATGGACTCTTCCGGAATCACCGCTTTAACTGCCACCCACCATAACAATTACACAGTGATCTTTCTTGGGGATAGTAATGGCCACTTGAAAAAGGTAAGTTGTCTCAAGGTTTGGAGGTTCAGTTGTCAGAGAGTTGGAATTATTAATACACCCCATGTTCAGTCCTGTTTCCCTCACTAATACAACAATAAGGATGTGACAGACATTATGACACAGTGCCTTTACTTTGAGCCCATCCCAATTCTGGCTGTGAAATAGAGAGTCTGTCTTTTTTGCTCTGTGTTAATTCATATTTTAACATGGGCGCAATATTCTTTTCAGGTGTGCAGTTTAGTAGTAGAAAGGCTCGGGTGACTCCAATAGTTTGGAGTCAGATTCCTGTTACCCTATTAGTTGCTACTCTGAATGGAGTCATGACTCTTTGGATAATGTCATAACTGACATAGGCATATGTACCTTGGCAGCTTTAAATTGTCAATTGTTATCATGCCAATGAGTATTGGTACACCACTTGGCTTACAGTATAGCAAGTTAGTATAGAATTGGTCCAGATGCTTAAAGAAGGGGCTGGAATACTTCCAAACTTGACCACTTGTAACCTGCCAAAAAAATTAAAAAAAACTTCCTCCCGGCAATGCTGTGTACTGTATGTCCTATGACAGCCATTTTACACAGTGGCCAAAACCTAGTGCTGTTTTCATGTTGAGTTGACTAGACTGCTTGAAATAAAAATTGGCAATTTGACAGAAAAAGCAAACCATATTTGCATTTTTTCACCCAAAGTGATAGCCTGGGAAAAATTCACATTTATCCTTCAGTAGCTAGAAGTAGATGTTTTGATTGTTAAATCTTGTGTGCTTTTAAAACCTGTGCTTCATTCTGCCCTCTTAAACAATTATAGTGAGGCTTCAGATTTGCATAAGCCACTTAACTTTAAATTACTATCAAGTACTGGATAGTCTAACTTTATTTCAGTAGTCAGATTTTGTTGTTTTCGTTAGAAATGACGAAGAATCTATCTTTTCAGCTCTTCCTTCCTGTTTCCCTACAAATATATTTCCTCAAAGGGAAATAGTGCATTTCTGCAGAAGTGCACAACCATTAATCTTCATCACCTCTATTACCTCCTATTTACACCTGTAATCCCACCTACCTGCAATAAGACCTTGGTACACTAATAGCAGGGAGTTTTGGTGGTTTCATGACTACAGTAAGATCACTTAATTTTCAAGAAGTTAGGACCTCACAGAAAGACATTTAGTGCCACTCAATTAACACAAGGCCTTCTATGGTTAGTAGTGAGAAAAAAGATGCATTGTTGTTTGTTACTGAGCTAATGGGGACACATTTCCAGAAATTTCCTTTCCGGCAGAGATGCATTTTCTTGTAGTTTGTAGCAGTGAATTCTAACCCTGACAGATGCAGCAAATGGCAGTGCTGCTTAGCTCATGAATATTTAGTTCATGAATATTTAGTTCACATAAACATATTGTTCATGAGCAGTGAATGTCTTTCTGTGAGAACATTATTTTTTCTTGAAAATAAAGTTACACCTGTGCTTAATTATAAATTGCCTTTCATTCTACATCTGTAAATAATATTTTTAAAGACACGGAAAATTTTGGTGTCTTAATGCAATGTGTTCCTTTAAATTTTGGATGTGTCATCATATTATATTGTCATTTAGTCTACCAGCCTCCACTTTTGGTCTTTCCTTGGGCATATCTATGCTCTCAAGCTAGGCCAGTATTCATCACCTCCCTCTTCTTGTGCCATTTGCTCTGTAAGGTTTTCCTATAATTTTTTTTATAACAGAGTAGAGTTTACCAACTCTTATTTTGGGTTTCTGTCTGCTTTGTCACTACTTGAGTACCTTTGACACATTCAGAATGATTCTGACAGACTAGCCATTGACAGGTTTCAGAAATGTCAGAAATATTGTCCCTGCCTTGGAGCAGCCCTATCAGAGAGACCCCCTGTGAACAGATGGGGTAGTTTAACAGACAACATGCCACTCAGTCTCTAACCATAGAAGTTGTACACTTCCATGCTCTAGTACACTTCCATGCTCTAACCATGCTGGGAAGAGGAGCATTTCTTCAATATAGTTCTAACAAAATAAAAAGGAATGGTTTAATGAATTATGCTAGGTAGCTGTCTGTATAAATGAAGGAGGTACCGTAGAACATCTGTAAGCGCTGACATGCCGCAAGAAGCATCAATCACCCTGCCCACTGATGTGATCTGTAGGAGTAAATTTTGTCCTCTCATGACCTTGCTATCACGATGAAATACCATCACCTTAGTTACCAGCTTACCTGAACTACATCATTTTACACATGGCAACAAAATTAGTCCTATTCTTCTTTAATATTAAGCCAATGTAATTCCAAACTGCATGACAAATTAAGTTTAACATGTTGGTTACAAAGGAAAGTTCATCCCTTGATAAGGCAGAAAAGGGCCCCCTACCTATTTAACAGTGGCATATGGTGTTTAATAGTATAGCCTACACATCATTATATGGCACGTACAGTACTATACTTCATATGGGAAAGAAAAACTGTGAATTCAGCTTGGGAAATGCTCAGCAGAGCTGTCCTAAGCCCCATAAGAGCATGCAAAGTATTAAATAGGATCTGCAATGAGCGGCAAGTCAGGGGTCAGAAGGGAAGAATGTTCGTGCAAAAATGAGGGACGGAATGGGGCAGTGATGCTGGCAATCTTTCTTTTAGAGAAGTAAGTGCCTGCAAAAGGCTTATAAGCATATAGAGCCTTGTATCACACGTTGCTTGTCTTTAGAGGTATAATAGTTTCAAATTGCTGAAATTTATCTTCCAAAGTTAGTATGGGAGTTGTAGGTCAAAGGTCATGAAGTACTTCTTTGCTTTACGTGGTTGGTCCTCGCAACCTGCTTTTATGTTGCTTTTATACAGGAAGATCCGTCTCTCCTTAATATTGTAATGTTGGGCAGTGCACTAGCCTTTTAAGGCACAGAATCACATATCCCACTAGTCTTGAAATTCTGTTTCATTCAGATGCATGGTTTATATATTTTTTTATTGACACTAATATATGACTGCAGTTCTGGAATTTTGCAGTTCTGCACTTAAGTGTGAACACTGAGGTACAGGTACATGTGTATTTCAATGTTATTTTCAGATGAGGGTCCCTTGAAAATCGTAGAAATAAGTGAAAAAAACATTCACTTTAATAAAACTCAGTTGGAGCATGGAAGTACTACTGAGACTCTGTAGGTACTTCCATAGTTGGAGCTTTAAAGCTGAACTAGTTTGTGAACTTTGTGTGGCATGTTAGTCTGTGGTAGGATCAGCAATTGTAGGTCAGTTCAAGCTACATTTGGTAAATATAAAAGCCTTGTATAGTAGTTGATAGTTGGTAAAGAATTTTGCAGCCTGGTAAACCTATGAATATTATTAGAAAACCTTTCAAGAGATGGAAAAGTCATGAAAAGAGTGGAAGTTAGTGGTAAGGTAGTTTAATCATGGGTAATAAAAGGTTGTACCAAATGTTTCAGTAATAAAATCACATGAACTATAAAAAAGAATTTAATGAAAACAGTTAAAATCTCTTGTGATTGCAGAAAAATACCACTTTAAGTGACAGTTTCATTGATTGTTGGGGGAAATTAAGTTATGATCCAAATAAAATAGTTACTTAACTTCAAAAAATGTCTAATAGTAAACTTGAACAATGTTCAGGTGTCAGGACTTGCAAGTATGGTAACTGGCATGTTTTAAAGGAGGTATGATATATCAAAGAAGTTATTTGGGGGAGGGACAGGGGAGGAAAGGGGAGGGAGAGGGGAGGTTGGTAGATTCTGGAGAGAGAGAGAGAGAGAGGATGAGGGAGAAGAGGAGCCTGGTGGACACAGGGATTGGACAAAAAAAAAATTGATAGGTATGTGATATGCTTGTTGACAAGCTCTTGGGTTTCAACAAAGAAGAAAAAAGGCTTAGGATGACCATAGAGGAGCAGATCATTTTGTGAAAGAATCTATGCGACTGAGGAAATAAGGTAAAGCATACATCTGAGTAGAGAACATTTTACCAACTCATATATTTTCATGCACGGATTTGCTTCAACTGTATCTAACATTGTAAGCCTACTATGTAGCCTACTACATGGTCAAATTCCGAGGGAGAAGCTTGGCTTGAACAAAGACTGTTTCTGAAACTGTGACAACCACAATGGAGTTAATACCCTTGTTAAAAGTGTTTGTTGTGATTTCTGGCTGTATGAAGTTGGTTCTTAAACCATTCTTCCAAGGTTTCCTGCAGTTTTCCCCTGCTGTTAATATGGAATCTATCAGTGAATTAAAGGAACCAGTCAGTGTACCTCTGAGCACAGTTTGTTAATTACACTTGTCTATGGCATTTTGTCACAAAGCTCAAGGCTTCTTTCACATTTACCTTCACAGACCCCTAACCTAGAATAGCCAACATCTGTGTAAACAAATGTTCTAAATTCACTAAATCCTTCCAGAGAGTCCCTTGTGGGATCAAAGTCAAGGGCTGTCACTATTCAAGGAGAGTTAGTCTGGTAATTGGGTTGTAAACATGTATTTCACATGTGACATTGGAAATGTAAGCAGTTTAATCTCCTGCATAACTATACATTTGTTACCCTGTCTTGTTTGATAGTTTTAATTCAGGCTAAAGGTACGTGCAGCTTGCCTTTATCAGCAAATTTGCCACCTACCTCTAGTTTTGCTAAAGATCATAGTTTTCCCAAGTACCTCTTTATAATTTTAAACTGCTAAAAGGTGTGAATGCCATGGTGGCTTGCTTTCCTGTGGTCAAGGTTTATTGCATAGGAGCAGTAGCCTTAGGTTTTTCAGGTGTGTGTTTCTGTGACAACAAGCCTTCATTTATATAGGCTGCAGTTTGTAAGTTACTACAACATGGACCTCAATTTGAGAAGTATTGGTTGGGTCAAATGTATATTATGTAGAGATGAAGCATATACTGTAGGCATGTTAGCATTGGCAAGAGACTAAATTTGCTCATTCGCAGTGATGCAGAGGGGGTTTAAATTGGTGAATTAAAATTGGGTATCTGGTTGTCTGTCCCAGGAAGTTGGCCAACTCAGGAATTGCCGGATTCAGGGAAAAATCCACTCTACTCATCTTGGTCAAGCAGTGGTGCAGAACAAGGATCCTCACCCCTCCCAGCCTTTGGGGAACTGGCTTAAGACTGGAGACACATGTCTGTTAGATGTGGAGGTGAAATAGTGGTCCTAGGAACAAGATTGGGAGTGATTACAGTAGTTCACCCCTGCCTTGTTACCCACTGAATACTAGTTTAAATGAGATGAATCATGATGGTGTTCATCCACCATCAGTCTTTTATAGGGTCCTGGACGAGTTAAGTGGATTCCTGACCCTTACATGTCTAACGTAGAGGTATTTTCCAGTGGCATTTCACAAGGGTCTCATGTGAAAGAGAAAATTTTTCCAATTCGTGCCCTCCAAACCCTGTAGGAATACTCTTCCAAACTCAAGATACCAATATCATATTAAAAGTAATTCAATTCTATGTCAAATTAATGTGTCGCGGTGATATCACAGATTTCCCATAATGCACTTTATCTTGAGAAAAAAATGCATTTCTTTGAAAATTTGTATCTTCCAAATGCTGCAAGCTATTGAGATGCGGTTTTCACCTCCTAAAAGAGAAAAATTTTCTGCATTTTTGAACCTACTTAATTTTGTCTTTGGAAAACCCCTTTAACACTGTGTGAATCTGTTGTTTGCTTAGAGTTTGCTTTGTGAAATAAGTCAGGTGATTTTTGTTGGTCACAGTTGTGTTCATGTTTGGCAGTTATATTTCACTCTTCCTTCCTATTACTGCTGTTGGATGGTACCATCTACCATGGGATATCACTTAAAGAGACATACTTTTTGATTTCTATGAGATGGTGCCCTTTCTACTTATCAGAATGTTAGCTCCAAGTTGTCCTTGTCTCATGACCATGCAAATATCAAGTCTAACATTATTTTTGGCCTTTGTCTAATAGCAGTAATAAGTACAGTAGGTCTTATACATTTAAATTCACAAACCAAGGAAACTCTTGTTGTAATTTGTCACATGCAAAACATTGATCATTTTTTGTTTTCTTAAATGCCCTTGTGAATAAACCCAGCTTCCACCTTTGCTAGGGTTAAGTATTAATCGGTGCCTTGATAGTTTATGTGTTATTACAACATGGACTCTAAGTTTAGAAGTCTTAATTGGGTCAGTTGTATATAATGTGGAGATATCACATATGCAGAAGACCTGTCAATGTTGTCAAGATGCTGTCTTGTGATACAAGGCAGAGCCTTCTATTTTCTGACATAGGACATTTGAGATCAGGTGATCAACAGTGTGTCTTGAGGGGAGAGCATGTACTGTAATAGCCTGTTCCCACAAGTTCTGGCTGACCCCACTGATGCTCTACCCTTGGAAAAGGGTGACATGTTCTAAAATGGAAGTGTGGTTATGTATAGTCAGGTCTAAAATAAAGAGGATGAGTGGAGTAGAGTTAAAAATATTAGGCTACATCTTACAATTAACTGTTGGGAGATTTATAATGGACTTCCGGGCAGGATCCTCCTCTGTCCGTTGAGCAATACTTCTCACATCCAACATATCAATTTATATGTTTATTGTTACAACTCTGTTGACTTCATTTGATGGAATTCTTTAGACTTCTGGGCTACATGGAAATCTTGGTGTTGTATATTCTTGCAGATAAGTGGTGCTGTGGAAGAAACACCACTATATTTCATTTGAAGTAGTGTATACACATAGGCCTTATCTCTTTGTATGTAGAAATTTGGTTTCTGCAGGCCTCCTTTACCTTCATTGTACTCATCCTCTGCTTATGCTTCCCCTCCCCTCCCCGTAGGCTTACTGGGTTACCTGACTCTAATTCAGAGTCATGACTCCCGACCAGGAGTCGATAGGAAACTTCCAATTTCCTTGAAATTCCTTGCAATTACAATTCTGGGTAATTTTCTTCAAATCAGTCTAAAATATACCATGTTCAAAAGATCACATTTGTGTTACTAAGCAGGTTTTCATGAAGTAATCTAGTAGACAAAACTGGTTCTTTTGGTCTCTCTCTTTATTCAATTTCAAGTTTTCTCTTTTGTGGCCCAATATCATTCCCTCGCAAAGGTGATTTGGTACCAGCCATTGAGAAGCCTGTAGGGTAAAATACAACGTCTAGTAGTGTACAGTTCCCTTGTCAGTTATGACATCACTATAGAGTTGCGACTCCTTTGGGGCTGTGACTTTTTGGGCCATGGGTACAGACTCCAGAAATAGTGTTTTCAGCCTACCCCCTACCCCACACAGTTTCTGACAGGATTGGGTTTAGTCTGATAAAGTGCAATTAATGGTGTTATCATTTGCCACATGATGTAGTAATGCTTGTCTTGCAGAAATGAAAAACCAGTGGGAAGGAGAGCTTGATAGACCCATTTGGTTCCCTTCTATGTCTCTAGGCGTCCAACCCAGCCACCTTACTAGGACATGCATAACTTGAAGCTTTACCTTTAACAGGCATGTAGCCAGGAATGTGTGTCTTGGGGGGGGGGGATTTGGAGTGTGACATGGGGAGGTGTGTACTTGTGAACAATTGTTCATATCACACTTCTGCTTTTAGTTACAAGAAATATGGAGCAGGTTCTTCCTATTTTTATTAACTTGTAAACTTCAAAATAAGTGTCAGTCAGCAAGATTAACTGTTCATTTAAGCTACCTGAATTGCATCAGAGCCTTCTCCTTGCTTTAGGACACAAATTTGCCAAATCAGCTAACTCTACCACAGAAATAGTAATGAAAGATAATATTTTGGGGCCGTCTCCTGAAAACTGGAATCCAGTTCCAAATCTGACAAGATGAAGCGCCGTAAGGTTGAAACAGGTGTGTGAAACATCGTGGCATGGATAGCAGTAAAAGAGGAAGCTAATAATGAAAATACTGAGAGATAACTTGGGGCAAGTCCTTCACAGAGCTATAGTGGTCAAGTGAAGTGTGGAATTTCTCATGGTGGGGAATACTTGCTCCTGAAATTTGTTGAGGAGAGTATTGATTTTGAAGGATTGTATCAAGTGATTATTTAAAGTGACACATATTTGTTAGATTTATGTACAAAAATTTGAAGGAACTGGAGTAAAATACAGTGTCAGATGATTAAAGAGAGTCCATTCCTTCCTGTCACTTCATCATGTCACTTGAAGTAGGAAGTGTGATCTCATTTTCTGGAAGAAAATGGTACAGAAATTCCCTTGCATACTGTGTCTCCTATAGTCTGCCTAGTCTTCATTGCCATGCCTTACCTTCTATATACATGTAGAGAGGAGGTTAATATTTGGGCTCGTAGATTCCCAAACCAGGGATTGTGCAGGAGGGGGGTCTGCAAAGTCTCTCTCCCAAGTTTCATTGGGGCTGGACCTAAGAGTTGCAAATTAGGGAGTTTGGGAAATTGATGTTATCTTGAAGACTTGTTAACAGAGCAAACATTTCACCATTTAATATTCCCCCAGTGCACCTGGGGGGGGGGGGAGACGTCTTTCATTTGCTCGGGCAAAAATGTTTTTTTTACATTTTGTGGATTTTTTCCTTTACATACAAGAGGAGAAATAATGGCACTATCAGATAAAGAAACCTTGCTTTTTGGTTGCAAAATGTGCTTGTGTCAGTGCTGCATTTTATAGAAAATTCATTTTACCTACAGCCATGAAAAGTATAAGCTCAGTAGTAATTGAAAACCCTCAATGTTTTAGGATCCATTTGATCATTACTTTTAACCACTTTTGTCATGTCCTTTACTTTACAGCTCAGAGTACAGTCAGAAAGTTTAGCAAGTTTGTATGAAGAAAAAACAATAGATGAAGGTAGCCCTGTTGCCAGAGAGGGACTGAAGTTCAGTACAGATGAAGAGTACCTGTATGTCATGACTCAACGCAAGGTAAACACCTTTATTGATCTTATTTGAAAATACCCCATTATATTATCTACTTTTATGATGTCATCATGAATTGAAGAAGGTTGTAAAAGTGTGTCATAAAGTTATCAGAATACAGTACTTAAGGTAAACAGATGCTTTTCAATAACCTATAAATTAGCTTTTGAATTATCACATAATTGTCAGTGTTGGCATTGCTAGGCCACTGTGGTTTGTTCCAGGTGCAACCAGCGTTATACACCTTTGCTGTTGTAGATGCAGAGAAATTATCTTGCAGAGCTGACATTGCTTTGCTCATACTTTCATGGTTATACCACAGCCCAAAGGAGCCGATTGCAAACAAAAAAGTCTGGAAATGACGGAAGGCATTGGATGTCATGCCACTTTGGCCTGTTCCCCACCACCATGTTAATATCCCCTCAAACTCAGTACTCAAAAATACTCAAAGCTCAAAAGGTGGTGCAGTGCCCTGCAGTATTTTGCTCAGTGCTTTTCTGTTTCCAAAGTCTATATTGCCCCCTCCTATTTCCCTGATTGCTGGCAATTCCTCTCTGGCAGTCTCTTGATATAGAGGGTGCCAGTGCCTTGCCTTGTATTGCTCCTATTAAGGAGACACAATTCTCTCTTTTATACCTCCCTGAAGTGCAACAATGAAATTTTTATCATCATACTTTCTGGTTTCTCCTTTGAATTCGAGATTGTTTTGGATATTTGCTATGGTATTTTATTTTTACCTTGATGCCCTTGAATGCTTAAATATGCATCAAAAAGGTCACTGCGAAACTGAGGGGTTGTCATTGGCAGAAATCTTAGCCTATCTCTTGCCTTGATGTCTTTTTGTTGAGCACCTCATCAAGCATCAAGGGCAAAACAGCTGCTTGTCATCAGTTGCTGTTTATAGTTATGTCAAGCCCTGTTTCAGTCATGTAATCAAGTCATTTGATCAAGTCATTTGTCGTTGATGTTTTCATTTCATTCTGAACAGAGGTGTTGTCCACAATTTTAACTTGGCCTTTTAACTGACAGCAAACTGAAAGGAAGTTTGAAGTTTCCCTTCTTATAACAAGTTGGCCACAAGGATAAGAGGCTGATAAGCCTGTAGAGGCATTTTCTTGTCGAAATAATGAACCAGCTTTCGACTCAAGTCTGATTAATTCATTTCCTCTTCCTATGCTCAAATGAAATGCAGACTATATGCCAAATGATGGCATAACATGAAAAATGTTACTTTGACAAATGATGACAAATATACTTACTTTATAGTCATTGTTATGATTCAGAGCTAAATTTTGAAGGGGTTTTAGCACTTTTCTCCCATTTTGGTCCAGACTTTGCAAGGAGGGAGTCTATCCTTTAAGGGCAAAATACAGTCGCCTCAAAATTTGCTTTGAAAAATCAGCATACTCTTGCAAATCTCATTACGTGAAATTGCCCTTACTCAAATCGCCTACCACTGTGCAGTGCAAAACCCAACCTCTGGTTGGAAAGTCGGGATTTTACTTTGTGTTCACACTTACAGATTATAGCCTAAAATTTTGGAAAATCAATAACATCAAGTAAAATCTCTACTTGTCGGCCAGAGGTTGGGTTTTGTGCTGTTCAGTGGTAGGCGATTTGAGTAAGGGCGATATCACGTAATGCTCCTCTTATTCATTACAAGCACCTCGTTTTTAATGTAACAGTAACTAAATGGGTAAAGCAAGGAGAAAGTCTCCTTGAATTTTACAGTTCACTAACAAAAATATTGTCACATTATCAAAATAGGTCATTCATGAACTAGAGTGACAGGGCATAGTCTAACCCTGATTGAGGTGACTGCATTTTCCCTTTAATGTTGTGCCTGTAGTGTTACAAGATCACCTTAATTGAATATTTGCCAAAGCATGAAGAAAATCTATTTCAGACAAAGCATTATACAAGTTGATACATAGTGTACTAGAGGTTCCTTGTTTTATATCAACATTTAGCAAAAACAATAGCCAACATTTTCTTCATGAAGCATGTGTTCTAATGAAATTTTAGACAAAGAAAACATTTTATGTGGTTTGATTGTATCAACAAATCAAGAGGCTTGACAGGTTCAGCAACTGACAGAATAAACATGGACTCTTATTGATGAATATTCATACATAAGATAAGAAATAAACATTCTTGAACTTGATTTTGGAACTTCAGCCAAATCTCATGGCAATTTCACAGTAGGCGCAAAGTGCCATAAATAGTACTTATGATGAAAAAGAAATATTATATCTTAGACCCTGTTGCAGGGAAGCAGTCAAAACTAAAATTTCAACTTGGTTTCTTCTTCACCGACCGATACACTTTCATATGACCAGTCATGAGATACCATTGCCAGTTCATTGGATCACATGGTTTCATCATAGTTATTAGGAATGGAGAAAAAGTTTCCAGTAGTGTGAAAGGTCAGGTGACCTATTAACTTCCTTGTATTGCATCATATCATGTCATATCTTAACACTTAAAGTGTGAAAGAGGCTGTACACATTTCTTAATTTCGCTTGATATGTACAAGTATCTTTCACTATAAAAATGTT
>WURT03449060.1:0-22429 GCA_009936505.3 Holothuria glaberrima
ATATATATATATTAATTCACAACCTTTCAGATATCATCTATGTAATGAGCCTCTGTAGTTGCAGATAGTTTGCTTTAATATCATGACTGCTTAGATCTGAGGTACAATGATTTCTAGGGTCCATGGTTTGAGGGGCTACTGTTGCCACAAGACTTTTACTCTACCCTCGATGAAGTACTGTGTACAATATACTGTACAACACATGGTCCAATGTTGTGTATAAGATAGTGAAAACTTGAACACACATATTAAATGTCAGCCATTCATATACCCTAGTCCTCGATCTGATGGCAGAGTGGTCTTATAAATACTCTACCATGCATCAATGAATGTTTCATACTGTAAGTGCACAGGTTCCTAACCTGCTAGAGGTACGTACAGTACTGTACCAAGGCGAATCCTGCAGGTACTACAGCTTTCCTCAAAGTGACTAATTGGCAAAGGCTTGCCAACACCATCAGCTGACCAGGTCAAGGTTACAAAGTGGTGTGCTGGACTGAATTCAATGCCACTGGTTAACTGACTCTGTGTGGGGGGTTGGGGGAGAGGGGTGGAGGAAATGAAGGTCCAGCAAAGAATGAGGAAAAGTCAGGCACGTAGCCAGAATTGTGTTATGCGGAGGGTTTTGTTGGAGTGTGATATCGGGGGTTTATGAGGGGAGGAAAAACAGCTATTTTATGTTTCCAGATGCTAAATGGTACAACCCTCGAACCCTCCCCTTGGCTATGGGCCTATGAAAAGTACATGCATAAGCTATCAACAAGATCATCTCAACAAGATCATTTACATGGTGTTACACTTGCAATATATTGCATTCTCAACTGCACATTAATTTTCACTACAAAAGATCAACTGGACTACTACATACTCGCACACACTGTTCCATATCGAGCCTGAATTTCAGCCATCATACTGCAGCAGAGCTGCAGACTTACGTAAGTTAGTGTAGGGGAAGTTTTTAATTCCAATTAGCCAGAGATCACTATAAAATAAGAAGATGATTCAAAGAACGTTGTTAGACTTCTTCTTGCAATCTGATCAGACACAATTTAGTGGCCTAATTCTTGATATTATGAATCACCCTGAATTATACTCCCTGAATCCATCTAGGTATACACCAATTTATAGGAATTAATTCTTCTGTTGATTTTACAACCTGCTTGGCCTTGCAGGAAGATCTGTGTGACCTCAATCCCATCTAGGTATACACCAATTTGTAGGAATTAACTCTTCTGTTGATTTTACAACCTGTTTGTCCTTGCAGGTAGATCTGTGTGACTGATTAACACATGAATGTAAATAGCCTCAATCTGCCTTGAACTTTGAAAACACCCTTCATTTGTTAGCAGTAAATTTCCTTTTACGCAAAATTTTGCTGAGCTTTATTTGATGCACAATGTCCGTATTAAGATTCGTCATTCACAAGTTAATAATTCAAGCATTCAGACTAGTCACCTTCTATTTATAGTAGGCCTATCATGGCTCACTCCCTACTAACAATAGCTTTAGCACCATTTGGGCTTGGCAGTATTTATACATACAGACATACTATTAAAGTATTGTTAAAGGCAATTAAATAGATCTTAAAAGTTTTTGACAAATAAGTTGGGACAAAAAGCTAGAGTAATGTCATCACTCATAAACAGTTGTATCACTGTCCAATACACACTGCAAAACTATGTACAAAACATTAATTTCCACACCACAAACAGTGAATATTGCTTGAAACCTGGGTAACTTGAACTACTGTAGGGTAGCCCGCAATTTTTGTACCTTATCACCCGTAACACCCAAAATACTGACAGTATAGTGTGGCCCACCAAAGTATTACAAGCATCATATTGAAGTTTGGAAGGTTTTGCTCAAATTTAGCAAATACTGATGTCAATAAATTGATATGACCCAATTTTGTTTGAAGAAAAGTCAGTTGTTTAGTCCTACAACAAATTAAGCAATTGCCGTCATTTAAAACCAGCCTTAAAATGAAACAACCTTCATTTATAACCTAAATATAACAACTGCATTAAAAAAACTTTTTGAAATGATATACTTGCAAGTTTTCTTAAATAGGCAAGGCATGTTGGCACTTATGGTAGTACAAAAATTTGACCTGAATACAAATTCTATATGCATTGCATACTGTAGGCTATGTACTGCAAGTTAAGAAGTCAAAAGTTATTGTGGAACTTTAAATCATTTACAAATGATTAAATATAGTATCAATTTCTTTCTTTTGCCATATTCCACCCCCACCCTGTTCCCCTTCATTCTTAGATTGCTCTGTCTGCATGACTTCCCCATATTTCTTGTTCTTGTTTTCAGACCATTGCCATAGTTGGCATTTCAAATCTGCACAATCTCTCACAGCTTGGACAAAAAAGAATTGCATGCATCAGATTGCAATATTTTGGGTGGTTCAAGGGGGAGGGTTGAGGAGATCCAAGTTATTAACTTGGAAGGAGATAATTTGAGCACACCATATGTACACTGTAAATTTGAAATGAACTCTTCTCTTTGCACATAATTGTTTTAACTGCAACTGTGAACAGGCATTAGAATATCCTGTAAATGTTGCACAGTATGTACAAACTGCAGGGGTGCAAGGAGATCATTTCCTTGTACAGTGAAAGTTCATATCAAGATAGCCAAATTCAACCAATATGTCCATATTGTAGCAAAAAGCAATGGAAAAGGGACACTATGACAATTAGTTGTAATGGAAAAATAGGGACAGTAAAAAGGACCCACTAGCTGCTAAGATACCATCATGTCCAGGTATCTCTAATTCTCTACACAGCAATATAAATGTACATAATTAATTAAATATGCTAAAAAAATGATTTTTGGCAGTAAAATTTCTTGTATGCCTTACCTGTGTCATAGCTAGCAAATTGTGAGTGGTGGTTGAATTTTCTGATATGGTGGTTGTCTAAATTGCGCGGCCTGGGGGAGGGGTATATGGGGAGGGGGTGTCACCCTCCCCTCCCTTTTTGAAATTTTTTTGCATAAGTTGTAATGCTTAGATACAAAATGGTGCTGTTTTTATCAATGTTTTGAGACCTGTAGGTTCCTGTAAGTTCCTTATATTTATAATATTATAGTTCCCCATCATCAGTGACACTTTCACAATTTTATTAGCTATTTTTATTTATTAACTTGCTGTAATAATGTAGTAAAAATCAGAGATTTTTAATATAATTTTACTTTTTGCTTGGACCAGAGTGCTGGTCTCGCAGGTGCACAAGTGGTGGTCGCTAACATGTATTTTGTTCTGTAGTAGTGGAGGGTTGGCTATTGTAAGTGCTAGCTAGAGCTGATCACCGCCAACAACCGTAGCTACAACCCTGATGCCTACATGAAGCCAGCAATGTAACCAAGAGCACCTTTACAGCCTTAGCTGCTGCAGGTTACTGTTCCAATTGTAAGGCTGCTCCAACACCCATGCTTATTTTTTCTGACAACCTACTGTACATCATCTTCTTTCCCTTCTCTTTAACCCACTCCACTCCCCTCCCAAGTTCTTTCCCTTCCTCTCCCAAGTAACCTTTACCCTCACATAATAACTATAACTGTCCAATGAATTCATAGTTTACTAGTGCAAGAGGACACTAGACAGATCTCACTGTCTGAACGCTTCTGCAGCTTGTATGAACAAATATCACATTCACCAAACCACAAAACAACCTGTTGTACAATTAAAACTTAGAAGTACAGTTAAAGGGGCAAATCTAGGAACTTAGAGGGCTCACATATGAGCACCCAAGGCAGTCTATGACACAGGTCCAGGAGCCCCCACCCACCAGTTAACTCCTACAGGAAAAAGGGTAGAGCTCTCCTATTTATGAGAGACAATTACATCCACAGTCAACCATAAAAAGGGCAATTCAGCGGGTCCTAGATGTTAACTAGAACCATGTGTAGATAGGCCAATGCAAGATTTCAATTTGTATGCCTAAAACATGCAGGGCCATTACAGCAACAAAACAGAACACAATGACCGTCCCTTCATTGTCATTTTTAAATTGACACAAAAAGGTCACACACACAATTCACAAACAGGCTTACTCTTTTCTGACTTAGTACACAGCAGAGCAGGGTTTTTCTTTAAACCTTTTGTAACTGTGTCCCACTCTTGACAATTGAATTTTATACCTGAGGAGTGACGTACTGGTACAGTAGTACCACCTTTCACACAAATTTTACTAAAATTGTAATTACTTGAAGGTCTGTGGCCATGAAACCGAAACAGCTGTTTCAATGGAAAATCTGTTGGATCTGAATTTCTTTGACCACTCTCAAGATATACCTCATCAAAGTTAAACCATTTCTGAGATTTCTCATTGCTATGTAGAGATTAACAGTGATTTTCCTTATAAAGCAAACGAGACTATGCCCAAAGGGCAACCTACTGTATTACAAAAATTTTGTTGTGGAGTAAGGTTTGGGTTAGAAGTCTCAAAAAGACATTACCTTACCTGGTATCAAGTGAGGATTGGGTCCAAAAGCGGTAGCCAAATTGTCTTGTAAAAGGACAATATTTGATGGGAATTTTGACTTTTTTTAACTTTTTTTTTTTTTTTTTTTTTACATCAAATAGGCATCTTTGACATTTACAATTTTACATCATGTTCACAGTCTTTAATTATAGCATGAAAGTTTCAAGATTAAGCAACATAAACGTACAGTGCCACCAAACTTCCAGCTGTGTCAGATGGGACAACCTATAGTAAAAAAGAAATAAAGACAGCATACTGTGGACCTTTGGCACTTTGTTTCACAAGTGCCTGGTGCTATATCAGAGTGCAACCTCAGAAAGTAGTGCATGAAAGTAAAAAAATGCATGTACAATTAAGAAAAGTGCTGTAAACCTAACCTATCTTGCATCATTCATGCACCTCAATAAACTAAGCCTGCTTTTTCTTCTTTAGTCAGTTAATAGTACTGTAAACTACTTTTATGAACACAATGCACACAGCAGTACCAAACATACCCTGCACTATGCTGTATACATTAAGGCAAGACTGATGCGAGGATTGTTAAACATGAAGATAGTGCTACACCCTGCGCAAAAGGCATATACACTGTGTTCATCATTACTGCCATGCATGTACATTCAGATGATGACATTTAAGGGAAATATTGTGTTTGAAAAGATATCACAAAATGTCACCAAAGTAATCACATTGTGGATTTTCCCCTCTTCAAACATGAATCACAAAAAACTTGCAACAGATCAACACTGATATCACGAAATATGGAGAAAAAGAAGCAACAATTTTCTCATCGAACTGGCTCATTATTGAACGATAAGCCTCGCCTACATTGCAACGTTTTGTATTGCTGCATATTCATTTAGTTAGAGGGGTTATATGCATGGGTCATATTTCCACTCATTACGCAATACGGGTTGACCTGGCTAGCTCTGTGTTTCATGCTCACTACAAGCATGGAAGTACTTCAATGCTACAAGCCCCCACAGCAGTTTCCGTACAGCCTGTGCTGTACTATGGGATATAGCAGTTTACCCAGGGAGATGCAGTGTCATCTTCCTGGTTCACCATACTGTTCACCTCCCTCACAGTGAGAATTATTCACAGGACGGTTTTACATTATCTATTGAAGACTTAAGCATATTAAATGTTTTCACGACGTGGTGTCACAGGTTGGTCAAATTTTCGTTTTCTACCACTTCTAGGGCCTAAACCGATAGTAGCAGTTACGCATCAAGAATCTCTTTTACATCTTACCTTTTCGAAAGCGAAGCAACTCGCTTAGAACCAAAGGCTACAATTCAAATTACACTAACAGTAACTTTGTAAATGTTATTATAGTATACCAGGGAGGTGGTAAGAACCCCCTTAGTATACTAACTGTAGTTCAGTTCAGACAGTGTAGTAATAGTTCTCAGTAGTTCGTAATTTACGAACATTTTGTACTGTATGTACTGTTGAAGTTGTCTGTTATATTCTGACGTAGGGTAACAAAAAGGATTTGATTGGTGGCTTTAAAATCAGAGGTGACGAAGGTGTGGTTTTGCATGCATAATTGTTTGGGTGAACAAATTTGTCAGTTGTTACAGAAAGGTTAATTACTTGTTTATTAGTGCTCACTGGGTAGAAATTTTTTCCCAGTTACCTCTCTTTCATCGAACGGGATCCGATCGTATGTAAAAGCGGATAGGTTAAATAAAAAGCCTCACAAACGCAATATTTCCCTTTAAGTACTGTATACTTTTCTCCCCTCACTGGTCCTCCTTTAGAGTATTTCACAGTCATTGGCAGCTGACATGTTTGTGTCACGTACACATGTCAGAGTTGACCTACATCACATGCCCATAGCTATGTTACAACCACATAGTGGGACATGCAGTGAGCAAATGACTGTATCAATAGTGAAAAAAATCTAAACCATGTTACATACTGTAGGCTACTGTACATTCAGTGAATACCTTTTCTTTCCTTTCATACTTTTGTGAATAATAAAAGTACTCAGTATATATACTTATTAACTTCATTCAATTTTATTTCTCTTATGTACCCTACCAAACGACTGGTGAAGCAGTTTAAAAACAAAAAATTAAAATTTCTATTTATATTACTGTAAGGACTCTTTCAGAGATTACCAGTGACAGTAAAACATAAAAATATCAAGAAAAAGAAAAAAAACCAACTGTCACAGTAATCACAAGTTTACAGCAACCTTTGCAGTCGATACAGACTGACTTTTCTCTTTTTCTTCAGCTGAACCTCATGTTTCTTTTACCACCAAAATTTTCAATTATGGTACAGGGTACATACAGAATTTGTTCTGTCTGATGACAGGCAAGCCCATAGACAATAGGGGGCATGGACCCCTCCAGAAAAATATTACCCCCTATAACATCCAAAAATACCATTCCCTAATTGCATTTTAGAGTATTTTACCATTCCCTAATTGCATTTTAGAGTATTTTTCCTCCTCAAAAAAAAAAAAAAAATATTTTTCGTCCCTCCCCTCTCACAGTCCTGGAAGCTTCAAGTAAGTATCTTGCTCACCTTCTGCACAGTACCTTGTCAGGCTACAGGCCTGATGACAGCAAAATTTTAGTAACCCATCTACAGACTATACATCATGGCCATATCCCTACAATAATGCATGCCAATTGAAGAAAAGGTTACCAATCATTAACAGAGATACAGTAAGGAGATACTACAGTATATACTCTTAAACATGTTTGGGGGTGATACAGCAACCCATTTAATTTTATCTCTGATTCTCTATAGCATAATGAATAAACTGTTACAAAAACATTCCGAATAGTTCTCAAAGTAGGTTTGGACATATATAAAGGATGTAGGCTAAGTCATTACAGCGGAAAAATGGTAGCCTATGTTAGTTAGTTAGCTAGATGGGGTTAAAATTACGCCTCATCTTATAACCTCTTGGTTTAATCTAGCGGCGCCCACTGCCTTTTTTCCAGTTGTGGGGCACTGGATTTTTTTCCCTTACTCCATTGCTTTATGCGGAGCATCACGCACAACGGCAGTACAGTTGGTTCCATTTTTAAAGTCATTGGTATGACTTGACCAGGGAATCAAACCCGGGCCTCCCGCGTGAGAGGCGGATGTTCTACCACTAGACCAAACACAGTAGCCTATGACCACATGTAGCATAATTCAGCCACAAACACCAAAAGGCAGGGACCGTAATAAGTTTTTCAGCAGATAGGCAATGATTGCCCGTCTTGTGGGTATTCAAAAAATATGAGACGGGCAATTCATTGCCCATCTAAAAATTGAGGCGGGCTATTGAAAAATTTGCATTTTTTCAGACACTGCTAATTCGCCATACAAGAATCGTAAAATGAGTTTGCCCATATCTTTTACTGGTGTTCATTTTCAAATGATTAAGACTGACTTCATTTTCAACAAGACACTTCCTTACCCATACACATACAATAGCTGAACTGTAACAAAATGAACATCTATCTGGAAGCACTCCAGCTTCAATGATGAAATATAACAGTAATAACTTCTTACGAGTAACAACTTCTAATAAAATCCCATAATGAGTTCATTGAGATCAGGACATACCCTACAAATGTATGAAGTAATAGCCCTGTTCAGTGAAGATGAAAAACAATGTGAAAGCTATATGGGTTGTCATCTTCACTGAGTTCATAGCTACAGTATGTCTTATGCCAACCATTAACCTCTTCAAATTTGAATAAACTTTGAATAAATAAATATCAAAATGAAAAGCAGTCTGCAGGGACTAGCGCCATGCTTAAAGGTCTTAGGTTTGTGTGAACCACCATCAAATTATATCGCACTATTTTAAAAATGTACACAGTAGCAAACAGAATATACTATAGACTTTCCACTAGACGATGTTAAAATTTTACAAAAATTGTGTTTACCAAAATGTTGATATGAAATATAAGTGCACAGAAAAAAGCCGATGTGTTTATTCTATGCTGCTTATGGCACACTTGCATCGGGTGACTTTTAACACATGTACTCACTGTGAAAAGTTCCGGTGAAGACAAGTGTTACGCATGTTAAATTGGAAATAGTCTAAAAGTGGCCCCGAAAAAAAAAGAGACCAGGGACTGTTCGTTTGTGTACAGTTAATTTCTCCCATATTGAAATTTAAACATGACTATTGTAGACCCTATGTGCCTGGTTAATTTGCGGAACCTAACCCGCCGTAATATTGACGATGTATGCTCCAAAGCCTTCCCTACTGTATATGCCATGATGTTTAATTGCAGCTTTGTGGGCAAGCAGTATGGCAAACCATTGAGTTACTACCTCAGAGGCAGTAACCCCATGGGCAAACTGAAGCAACAGTTCAAGCAGATCAACACATGGTTGCCACTGTAACCTGTTCAAAAGCAAACATCTTTTCATAATGCTTATTGCAGTACGGCTTTATGGCAATGGCTTTGTTTCAGTACAAAATGGTCCACTTTTTACTCAGTTAATAGTACATAAAAGGTACCTCTGAGCTGCAAAGCTATTACAAAGACAAAAATACGCAACTTAAAAATTCGGGTGTGAAGGAAAATACCCTCGTTCATTGGTTTATTTAATGTACATCCCAGATGTAGAGTACATGTTGCCTGTAGAGTGGACAAAGTTTTGTATTCAGTTCATTGATTTTAACACTAAATCCTGTAGCCATAGCTGCCGCACGAGCTGCTGTACAGGCTGCTAATTTTTACTTAACAGAAAGTTTTCAGCATGTGTTGCAAAGAATTGCTAATAATATTTGATTGAAAACAATACCAAGACAAAGTTTTTAGGTGCTTTCATTTCATGTAATTTCAAGATGAAAAAAATATTTAGTATCCAGGCAACAAATGTTGTGAAGACAGGCAAAACATCTCACACAACAAAATAAAAAAGGGCGATTCGTCACCTTTCTAAGATGAATGTTTTGTTCCCAAGGCGTGCTGAGGCCGGCACAGGTGACCACCTGGCTTATAATGCAGTCCTTGCCAGTGGATGCCCATCAAGTGCGCATCTAGTCTAACATTGCCTGGCATTATAAGATGGGCAATCACTCGTGCCCGACTAAAGGCCTGACTTGGCTCCAAAAATTGGCAAAAACAATTGGTAGAAGGTGCCTAAGACAGCCGGGCAACCATTGCTCAGCTGCCAAAAAACTCTTGACCAGGCCTGTAACATTCCATATCACAATCTTGGAATGATAGATTTCTTAGCGGGCATTCAACAGTCACCCCATTATGCACTTATCAATTGAATGATGCACCCCAATTACCCCGGACATGGTCAGTCATTGTCCACAACTGTGTTAACGAAATGTGTACAAAGAGGCCCTCTTCAGTCACTTCTGTAACAACTTAACACCTCAGTCACAAAACTGATGCACAATTTGCACTTTGGACTGACATGTGGGCCAGCATATATTGACTGAAAAAATGAGAATGACAATTGGTATGTGGTATCCCTGTACAATGGTAACAATAGACTCACAATTATCCACCCCTTGGTTATAACAGTGACAGGCAATTGAGGTAAATTATGCCTACCCCTCAGTCATCCTGATGGTCAATGACCCACATTTGACTGACAATGCCAGGGGGTAGTTGGGTGGGTCACTGCACAATGCATTAGGCTAGGCTAGGCCCTATAGGCTACTGTACTCATGGTTACACATGTGTTCTGATAAGCGACGCTAGGCCTATAGAATAACACATATGAAGACATGCATGGCTTTCAGTTGCAGGGAGTGATGGATCCTTATTGTTTTTATTCCACAAAGATACTGAGATGAATGGTTTAGGCCCCTAGCCTATGTATTTAACTTAACTGTTAGGCTAGTGTTACTGTTGGTCCTCAACAACGTCCATAGAGGATAGCCTACAGGTTACTATTAACTGCTCCATGATCAGGCCCTTGCCTATAGGCCTACATAAAATGCTCCATCTGAGCACTTTGCTCTGTGAAGCAGTGCAGTTTAGGCCCCGATTGAGTGCTCTCGCCTAACGTTGGCTAGCTTAAGTTAACGTTAGGCCAAGCCTAACGTTAGAAGTAGGCTATAGCGAGAGCCAAGAAGGCCTAGGCCTAACTAACGTTAGTTTTTGCCTATTTACAGATTCAGAAACTTTAGAACTATGCTACCTTGAAAGACTTGTTCAATTGCTCACCATACAAACCTTTGCCAACATAATATCTCGATTGCTCTTTGTACCGCAGCCATGTCAGATTTCATGTAGCTCTAAGCATATTATTTTTATTTAGGCTAACTTAGGCCTAGGCTATTATTTTTGTGTGTGCTAGTATAAGTAGTACTAGGCTAGGTTACGTTTCGTCAACGTATTGGGATCGTAGGTACAGTAGGTACGGTATGAGATTGGCCTTTAAAGTAGTAATACTACTACTTACGTGGATGTGTGTAGTGTACGGGGTCGTAAGTGCGTACGTGCTTCTATCAGTAATCTCTTGCACAACTGCTCGTAACTAACTGCAAACTGGTAAAAGTACACAGTACAAACCGTACATCAAGCCCGGGAGGTGTTCCCTGTCCCTGTCTCTTATCTTTAACTTACAGTAAGCCTAAAGTATTGGCAGCAGCATGCATGACTGTTTCTTTTGTCTGTTGCCTACTACGTCTGCCTTGTAAAAATGGGACCGCTCAATTACACACTAGTACCCCAGTCTCTAATCTTTAACTGTCTTATAGCAGGGAGTTGCTAGAGACAACTCACTGCTTATAGTAAGCCTAAAGTATGGGCAGCAGAGTCGCGACTGTTTCTTATGTCTGTTGCCTACATACTGTATACAACGTCTGCCCTGGTCCTGCATGATGAGCAGAGACCGCATATAAGAATAACTACAAAATGTGTTTTCTTACATCTAGAACAACTATACCAGTTCCTCTTCTCTTCTCCATTTTCTTGAATCTTCCTCCTCCTTTCTTTCCGCCACCCTTCTTTTTCGCACCACGGGCTTTAGTTGCTGTACCCCCAACGGCGCCTTCTGCATCATCTGCCATGCTGGATCAGTATAAAAATTAATGTATGATGATGATAAAACTGTCCTTAACTCCCAGGACTTTATCCGAAAGCTCTTAGTTGACAAAAGTAACTTTACGAATCCCTAGTTCTTCAGCCTTACAAATAACCTACAACAACAACACTTTTTGCTCCCAGGTGAGCCTGGCAAAACGGGCCAATAGTAATTTCCCGGAGTATGTGGTCTCAAACGTTTTCAGACGAAACTCGGCAAAGGCTGAAAGACAGCTCAATTCCTGAGATCAAAAGAAACTATTCCTTTACTTAAATCCAGTTCTTCTTGGTTCCAGAAAACTAAATACAAGTTCTGTCCACGTTATATGTTCTCTCCACTTAGCTTTGTACGAACGAAATGCACAAGGTTGTTCCAAATTGGTGGCAGTCAATGCAAAAGTGTCAACATTGAACAAAAGTTTCCCCTTTTGAACTGTTCTTCCCAATTTCAGCATGAATGGGGTTCTTTGACACTTAAATTCAATGATGACGTCTCAAATTGTCGCAAACTGCATAGCAAAGAAACAAGTTTTTGTTTGTTTGTTTGTCTTCGCATGTCCTCAAAACTCAACGAAAAAAGGTTTTCGGTTCAATGGACACAACGAAACGAGGTTCTGTCCTTCAATATTTATTCACGTTGAGCAATCCCGGCCACGCTATGTGTTAGGAATGCATACCTATTGTGGAATGCACAATCAATCAGTCCGTTGTGTCTAATCATGCTCTTTTACCCAGACAGTTAGTGCTGCACTGAACTTCTGAAGAATAAAGGTCTTCACTCCGATGTAGATCGGAAGACTTAGTTGAATGGATGGCAGTATTTCTAAACTACGATTACAATTTCAAAATGTAAAGTTCGCATGCAGTCACTACTTTCAGGTAAGGTTTTCAAATTTATGATAGATGTGTAAAATTTTAAATAAATCTACATTTGCTTGTGAAAAAGCGATGTAATATTTGTGTGCAGTGTTTAAGTCAAACAATTAAGGAGCCCACATTTGCTACCCACAGTAAACTTGAAGCAAGCAGCACTGCATCAGTGAATCTCTTTACAATGGATTGTCTTTTGTGTTTCCTTCAAATTTTTTTCTTATTTAATCATTTGTCGGCATATTCTAAAGCTATCGGAATCCCAAAACTCCCTAGTTTGTGAATCTACGAGCCCCGATACCTACCACCTAACTACAATTGTAACCCTCACTACCCATAATAAGGTCCTGACAAGTCTTGATCACACATTGGATGCCGGCTCCCGATAGAGGGAGGCCTCTCGCGTCCTCTTCTTGCTTGCCTTGTCAGAAACTTTGACGCGTAATTTGAGTCCTGAGCTGTTTTCTTTCTGAATTATTGGATATATTCCCGTTTTGGATCGGAGATTCGAGCCTGTGAGTGGGGGTTACAATCGTAGATAGGAGGCAATGTAGATTTTTGGAAACTGCAGATGCCCTGTACGCGTAAAACCGACGCCCGTCCCATGCCGACTTCAAGGTCAAAACAATTGACCTGCAACGTGAGGAGATGGTATCACCCGTGTTTGCTTCAAGTTCTTTTCGGGCAGAAAAAGTAGTGACTTCAACTGTAACTATCTGGAGACTGGAGAACCACACACGGAAATTGCCGAATGCAGCAGATTTCACCCAAAATGTTCATTATTTTAATAGAGTACGAACAAAATTTAAGATCAAACCCTATTTTCAAAAGTCACCCTTTCAGTTTCGATTTAAACTTATTTCTTGGAAACGATTCTTGCCCGATCCCTCATGTGGCAATTCAATTGAACTGCCCCAATATGTTTGATGGAAACATTACCCTAGTCAAATCCGGAAAAAAGTGCCTTTGCGTTTTCTTTCACTTAGAACCATCATCAGGGGCGTATATACATGAATTCGTAGAGGGTTGTGAACTATTTTGAGACCAACTACATTTCTTGGAGACAGACCTCCATTGACATAGTTGTACGATCCGAATTTCCTAGATAATTACAATTTACAGAGCGGTAGTACCGGTAATAATCATAGGCCTACGGGACTCTTCCAACTAGGAGGGGGGGGGGGAAGAAAATTTATTGCCCGAATCTCAAAAAGTTGCCCGAAATTCGTTGCAGTTCAGGTGCATAAAATAGACAACTAAACCACTACATGCGCTCGAGCATTCGATCAAAAATTCGGGAACTCAGTAAAAAATTCAGGCAACCTTTTCACTTTTACTGTACTTCATGACTGCCGGAATTTCAATTTGAGTAAGGTATCAAGTGTTGTTCATATCTGGTCTACTGTTACAAAGGCATACTGAACTGGATTTGAGACCGACTTTTGGCACTCAGAGACCGACTCTTGATTTTCACGGGGGTTGTCACACCCCCACACCAGCCGTATTTTCTCCCCGACCATCATATGTAGCCATATTTATTTGATACGGGGAATTAAAAAGAAAAAAAAATGTAGCACTGCACTGTTATTAGGAGCGCCGAGGGGGGGGGGTTGCTGCAATGTGTGAGACATGATGGAAAGCAAGTTTTTCCTCTGTCGGTCTGTAATTTACTACAGTAAGTATAGTTTCTTTAATAACCCAACTGAATCATTTTAGAGCAAACCACTTTTGCGATAGCCTTCAGAATTCGTGTACATTTACTACAGTTTAACGATTAATCTTTGCAGTATAGTCCTCCACTTTTGCTATAGGCGTGGAACATTAAGTACCAAAAGATTCTTGGACACTGCAAATCAGTTTGAGCCTCCATTGAAGTAATGAAGGCATTGACGCCTCCGCCCCTTCCTCACCAGCTAAGGGGGAAGTGTGCGGCCACTTGTTTTTCTTGTCGTTTTCATTTCTTCATTTGTAAATTTTGGTCTCTTTTGCCGCTTTAACGTAATGAATAAAAAAAACAAATATGTTCTGAGGTATCATCTTTATTTCATTTTAAATTAAATCTTATGTAGCAATTTTAAAGGGTTTTACGATATGAAAAAATTGAAAATTGTCATTTCCAGGCATAGGCTTACATCGAATAACAGTGGCTGATTTCCTTGCTAGTCGTTTATTCGTTTTAGCAAGGTTCATAGAAGATTTAATATTGTTAGTTTCAATTGCAAGAATGACGAGATTCGCATGTGTTTTTATGCCAAACCTGAAGAATGATGTCTTGGATTTATATGAATTGAAAACATACGTTATAAGTACAACATGATTTGACAGCCTGGGCGTGGGAGCAGTCTTCAAGATAAATAATTCAGTGTTTCTCAAGATTTCAGGGCCATAGTTTGAGCTATTTTTTCTGTCCACCCACATGTTCTTAATTTTATACATAAATTAAAGGAAAGTTGTGTTTGCGTTATTTGGCTACAGCGACATGAGAAAAAGTATTTTTTTCAGGAATGGTAAGAATATACTTTTCTATCAACTTGCCCCCCCCCCCAAACTGGTTGTAGAACGAAAAGATATATATTTATGGTAAGTGTTCGTTATTCAAAGTAGGGGCCAAAAATCTCAACATGGGGGCATTACATAGGAAGTAAATGTTTTTCCTCCCTTATCTTAAAATATTGGCCATAAAGAAATAAACATCATAAATTTTTTAACTCTATGACGAAAACGAAACTAAAAGTAACGAAATTTATAGTTCCATTTTATGTAGAGGAGAATTGTTCATGTGAGAGGCTAGTTGAAAGTTTCAGACGGCTACTCAGGGCGCCATTTGGGCAGACATGATGACTGCTATCACGTGGAAGGAGAAGCAATTAAATCAAAAGTGAGCCCTCTATTAAACGCCAATAAAATTAGTGTCAACCGATACGCTCAAGCCTATGCTGGTTTATGCGTAGGCGACATCCTTATTGGACAATGGGTCAGAACCAATTGAGTCCGCTAAAATAAAGCCTTGAACATGAGCATTTGAACCTGAGATAAAACAGATAAAATGAAGGGCTTATCTTCTTATCTCGCCAAGAATCATGGATGGTTTTGCCCAAAGGTGTGATGTGGTCACAGCCAATCTTACACCATTGAAGTCGTCATGGTCGTATTTTTATTACAACCTTGATACTGAGGAATAGACTGTTCATTGCTGAGAATCCTGGTGGTGTGGGAAGATATTTCACGAGGGAGGAAGGCGGAAGGTCATTGCCTTGATCAAGTTTTTCCTTATTAGAAAACAATCAAGACTAAACTGTTAAATTTGCTCTTAAATCATTTTTTTTCTTAGAGGGATCCGTAGACCCTCTAGTCTAGACCATCAGCCTTGAATGTCCATTTGAGGACGTTTCAGTCAACAGGTTGGGTAAAAATCGTTTGTGTTTGAGCATGAACCTTTCCCTTATGGTTAGTCAAATAACTGACGTACCGTAATAACCCTATTGGAGTTAGTACTTTGTAGCTGGAAGCGCAATTTTTCCTATTACGGATGGGGACAATTACATTTTTTCCCTAACCCTAACTTTCATCCTAACCTGAGTGTTATTTTTTGTTTTTTTATGATTGATATGAAAGTGCTACACTAGGCCCCTTGACTGACGAACTAAGGTTACGTTAGCCTAAGAGAAGTAACTATTACTTCTTCGGTCTTAGAAGTTTGAGGAACTTGGAAACGGAGGAAAGTTCATTGGCCGCTAAAAGTTGATAAATCAGTCACTTTTGTCACAAAGTAAGGTAAGTGAGGCTTAAGAGATCATTTCATTTCATTTGTTTGTTTCTCCGTCACTAGAATGCACACTGTGATAAGATTTACAGGTTTGCAATTACAGAAGCATTCTTCATAGAAACCAAAGGAAAAGAACTACCGTACAAAACCCTCATGGGCATAACATCAAATTTAGGCAAAACACTCTCTTGAAAAAATTAGGTACTAAAAAAATAAAGTACCATAGAGGAAGTTCCAAAACAAGATGACACTGCGGGCTGAAGGCACTGTAAGCAATTACCTTAAGCAAACTGAGATCACCCACCCACCCACCCATACACCCACCCCCCACCCATACACCCCACCCCCTTAAATCTAAAACATGCTTCTAAACTGAACCCTACATAGGAGCAAGCCCCAATCCTGAAGGATTCATAACTCAAAAAGTAATTAGGCCTAATACCTTTCAATGAAAAATTTGTGTAAGTTCATCTTAAAGCTGAAATAGACCGTTTCTGTTTCGAAATATCTGGACTAATTGAAATCCACCAGGTAGCTGCACTGTAGTGTTATCCCTTCATTAAAAAGCGTGTGCGGCTGAGAGAGATGTTTAACTGTTTAAATAAATCAGATTGTGTCTAGTATAGTGGTCATTTAATGAAGAATAGTAATGAAATTTTCGTTCAAAGATGGTGAAAACTTATTGTACTGAGAGCGATAAACAATATTCCGGCTTATAAGGTCAGAGAATTCGAGCAGACTAAGAGACTTGAACAAAATATTGTTATGATCATGGCAACCTGAGAGAATAATCCGTCTGACAGCTCTTTTTTTGTAGAACTATTAACTAATTCAAATACTTATGACTGCCGCCTGGCCAGACTATAAAACAGATGGGGAATAATTAACATTTGATGTAAAGACTTTAGATCATGTCTTGAAAATGTGATTTAACTGTGACAATACACCAGTTTGCTACCTGTCTCGACACATGATTGATATGTTCACTCCATGAAAGTTTTGAATCGATGTAAATCCAAGAACTAAGCATAATTACCCAGGCGCGAAGCCACGGGGGGGGGGGGTGCGAGGGGGCAACCGCCACCCCAAGAGCAATTTTTTGTATTTTTTATTTTTACTGGTTTTTTATGATATAGCTAGTAATTCAAAGTAGAAAAAGTTAAGATGCAACTTACAAGGCCTGGAAAGTGCCATTTTCAGCGGTCTGGGAGGCATTTCGGCCAAAATTTTCTTGGCGCTTCGCGCCAAACTATGGTGGCTCTACTCTTAGATACCGTAGTTTGCCTACATGATTCCTCCCCTCCTTGGCAAAATTCTGGCTACGCCCCTGTAATCAACTCTCTTTTAAATAATTTTAATGCTAATGATACTTAAATTAAACTTCTCGCTGAAATGTAATTAGCTTTATCAATATTGAGAGAAAGCTTATATTAGCGGCAAAGCAGTACATACAGACACTGGGATTGTCACAAATAATACGTTTTAGTTTGTTTACATCGTTATCACTAAAAGAATATATTTGTGTCGTCAGGAAAGAGACTAGAAGCTTTGGATGAACGATTGCCGATATCGATAACTGTTTAACGTAATTGATAAAGAGGAGTGGCCCTTGGATTGAACATTGTGGGACATCACAGGTTATCGTTCTTACTTTCAGAGTTACAACCATTGAAAAACACAAATTTGCTATCTATTAGACGAAAATATTTAAACCAGGATAAGAACGATCCGGCGCATACCGCAAAATTAAGCCTTTGGCAGAGGAGTTTGTGGTCAAGTGTCAATCGCCTTTGAAAAGTCGAGGAAAATACCGGTTCTTCTTGATTTTTCTCATTGAATTTCTTACTTTTTCAACTGCATTAGAACAGTAGAAAGAGCCATTTTTGTGGATCGAAAACCATACTGTTAGTCAAAATGAATACTGCTTTTATAAAAAAGTCGCAACACGGTTCCATATACAGCTTTCAAGAATGATAGCTTTGAGAATTAGCACGGCAAGACCTTGCCTACGTAGCAGGCTGTACGGCATATTCCTTCTTCAGTCATGGAAGCGGAGGAGATGAATAAACCGAGTCCGCTCCGCGGGGTAGGCAAGACCAAGATAGGAATATAATTAGTAAAGATATATTTGGGTCACCTTTCTTCAAGACTGGAATTACATTTGTTATTTTTAGGTGATCGGGAAATTTGGCAGTGGATAAAGAAATATTAAAAACATGAGAAAGAGGTTTGGTAATGTACGGAATGTCTTACAACAGAAATAGTATCATAACCGGCAGATTTTCCAGGCTTATTACACATATGAGCCTGGGTGGGTGCGACATTTGAGAAGATGGAACTCGATAAAAAGCCCGTACAAGCGTATGTATAGACGGCAGAACAATGTCACCTCAGTCATTGCCTAAGTCTGTGTAAATTACACCTTTTTATGCGTCCTAGGGCTTGTTTACTAGAGTGGCATCCTTCCTTTGTCACTACATAAATGTGCCGTCCTGGGAGATGTCCCCCTCCCCTTTGAGAAATTGTTGTTGATTTAAGGTTGCTTAGATGCAAAATGGTGTCATCTTTGGGATGCTTTAAGAACTGTTTATGTATGGCTGGAAATGTCCATAATTTAGTCAATTTTAACTTTTGGTTAGGTGAAAGAGGGTATGTAGTCTAAAAGAACGACACGCTGTCAACAAACCTCTTGAAGCCCCCCTACTACCTTAAAAATGGTCATGAGACGGAGTGTAAGCTGTGACGAATGCGCGCGAAGCGCGCCGAAATTTTGCATTGAATAATATTCCCATGACAAAACCTACATTCAGGCTCTGTATCGAGACAAACCTACATGCCACTTAAAAGGCCAGTTCTTTACTTGGTAATTCGTAAACAGCTTTCAATTTTTTCTGCTGTGCTATCGGAGTGCTATCGGAAGATATTGATAATAAGAACAACATTGAAGTAGGGCTTAAAGCGCGAAAATTTTAAAAGTTTGCGAAGGATCATGAAAACATTTTGATAGTTTGAGAACCATTCGTAACTTAGAAAAAGATTAGAGTGGATGCAATACGGTCGAAAAACCACCTTACCCTACCCCTATAGAAATTTATAGCTTAAACGCCTTTTTGAGATCATTTTTAAAATTTTTCAGAATTTTATTCAGAAATCGATTGGGGCACGCGCTCCCATGCCCCCCCCCCCGCGCCACTAATTGATAGTATCATTGTTTTTGTCCTCAAATTGGAGAAGTTCCCACCCATCTCATGTTTGATTCTAGAAAGTAACGAGGTTACTAACAATCAGAAAATGTAAATATTTGATCGATTTTTGTACATCGAAAACTTGCAAGAAGCCTCCAAATGCCTACATTAATATTAGTCTAAATATATTCTCCACATATTCTGCATGAAAACATTTCCCGTTAAAAAACTCTCACTGCCAAATTTGACAGTGGGACTGTAAATTATAGTGCAAGAAAATACTGACAAATCCATATCAAGGTATACTTGCGGAGCCTGGGAATAGCGATTTCCGGCGATGAAATGGTTATTTTTATCCCAAAATTTTCTGGCACTCTCCGCGTCATCTATAGTGGTGGCGCTACGCTTAGATAGTCTTCCCAAAATTCTCAGCCCCTCTAGTCCAAAATCCTGGGTGCGCCGCTGCATGTGACGTCAAAAGTGCACCACCTCGCCTTACTTTTATATGTTCGTATCGACATAAAAGCTTGCAGCAACATCGCAGCTGAAGGGTGCATAATCCTTACAAAACGCCCAATGTCATGGGGCGATATTCCTCTTATATGCATTACTGCCTATTCACTCCCAGTATAACACATTCATGTCGTTGCGTATACGAAAGCTGTCAGGTAAATTTATAGTTGTAGGCACAAGACTAGTGTGCTGGGTGGGGACGACGATCAAGGAGTAACTAGGTAACATGGTAGTCTTGTTGAGCTTCTTTTTTCGCGTAATGTTTTTGAGAAGTTTTTGTCTCATTTTGAGCGGAACTCCGACTGGTGCGGGGAGGTGAGTCCACACCCCCGCACCCAGTCTACGCTCCTGGTGTAGCTAGAAACTGAGCCGTGAAACCTCATCTAACTAACTTTACGTGTAGCTCCATAGGTGTATCATCCTTCAGCTGCACGCACCCTGTAGAATTGATACATGTGTAAAAACACTGGAAAACGATTGATCAAATCGGTGATCGAAATTCCAGATTCACTGTTCGTTCTGTTTTGTTCACACTCTAAAAAAAAAAAAAAAAGAAAAAAAAAAAATTGGCAGCGGAATTACCAGACAAACTATGTAATTTGAAATTACAGATTAAGTATATACAAAAAAAAAACAGAAACTGCAATTTATGACCGTTGTAAAACATACAATTACAGATAAACTAAGTAAACAAACAAACAGACAGACCATACGACATAAAAAACTGATATGCATTAGATTCGCACTCGAAAATGCTTTTAACTTTATCCAATGTCCCCTCGTGACTCGGGCAAGAGAGCCAGAGTCCAAATGGGCTTTTTCCCAAAAGTCACCTCAATTCTCTGGCGAAGAGCCAACGGCCGAAAACCCAACAGTACTCCTAGGACCTCTGCTCTCTTACGACCCCGAGGGACAACCCAACTAAATATCACCAACCAAACGACCTGTCGTGTGAAGACCCGATCTAGACTGGCTGAGTAGAACGCACTACGCCAGTGAGCCCCGGCATCGTGACACGTCAGTCCAAAGGTTCTGTCAAAATGAGTTTGAAAATATTTTGTTAACAGTCAAAATGTAAGCTATGTTATATGTACCACGTCTATGACACGTTGGTTATTGTGAAAAATCTTACTACATAGTTTTTAAAGAAATACAGTTCATACATCTCAATATTCTTTACCTGCATTGATTAACTACTTATCCTTTGTCCAAAAAGTGTTTTTTGCTACAGATCTTATTAGTTTAGACCTGACCTAAACATAAATTTACAATTTTTATGTCAACATTTTGGCCACGCCCACTAAAGTACCTGAAAGGAGTTTAGATCAGTCTGAACTAATATGAATGTTACACAGTGCTTTATTGTGATATAACTAGTACGGTAACCTATACCCTGCAGAGTGTAATTTAACAAGTTAGGTACCCTTCTAATCTGCATAATTGCAAAACATATTTTTTTGGTAAATATGTTTTGTTTTTTTAGTAAACTACTGGAAATGCGTAAAAAGTCTGTTAAACCTACAGAATAATTTTGTAAATATAAAAAACATATTTTCTGCAAAATGTTACAGAAGTTAGCTGTAAATTACCATTCGAAAATAAAAATAAACTTAGTTCGTAAACCAAGGGAAATACGTAAAACTTCTGTAAAAATCCAGATTGAACATTGATTGTAAATTAGAAATACAGTATGCTGAAAATTTTACAGAACTTTACTGTAAATTTACAGAAATGTTTTATACTGCACCCGGACTAAAAAATTAGTTATAATATTGTCCATATGTGAAGCAGAATTATTATTAACACGAGTTGGTTTGGTAATGGTTGGTATAAAGTTATAAGAGACAATATGGTTATTAAAAGTGTGGTTATCATCTTCATCAATGTTACATTCACTCACTATATATGTTATAGTCACTCATATAGCAATCTTTGTTTTCATCACTGATTGTGCTTAAGAAACAGCACTAATTTCCTACTTGATGGCCTGCAATTGATCCAAACCGTAATTTTTCCTCTTGTCTAATGATTATCTACTTCGATTAAATCACTCTCTATTGAACTATTAAAAAATAAAAAGTCGTTACCACTTGCGAAGATATAGTCGTGTCTCACGAATATAGAGACTCTACCAACGCTCTTCACTTCACGATGTTTTTCAAACAGAGTGGAGTTGTCTAAATTTATCAGTGGTGATAAATGATATTCAAAGCAATTGTCGGCAAAACCGATTATTGAAAAATTATGCAAAAGAATTAATAGGTAATTCATTCTAAGAGATCTGAAACCATCAGTCTCATAATAATCGCATGGGATGACGTCATCATCTGTGAGCTGTAATGTGATGTTTCGGAACCGTATACTAGTTCTTCTATCCGTCTCTTCAGTATCACTGTAGATACAAGGAACGCTGTTACATGGAGGAGTATTACCTAAGCATTGATTATGAGCACAGAACGAAACATGGTTAAAAGTATTACATAAGTAGATCTATACGTAACATCAACAACAACAACAACAACAACAACAACAACAACAACAACAACAACAACAACAACAACAACAAAAGCAGACAATATA